>LR737386.1:1098885-1113172 GCA_902655005.2 Marronus borbonicus
GGGAAGCCCTGCCATGGGCAAGATCTGCTAGTTTTATGCAAAAGTAAGTATATTTAACGTGTATCGATCATCGAGAATTCGATCAATTTAGCGGTTGGCAATTTCCGGCGATGCTTCCAACAACGGAAATCATTATCAATTCGAGTTAATTGAAATGGAATGACGATTGTTAATTACTTATCGTATATTTACATATGTTCGATTGCGTTAACGTGCCTTATCTTCGGCATCAGATGTATTAAAATTGCTAGTCGATAACCTTGAGGTTATCTGCCGTGGAATTTTAATTTTTTTATACTGAGTATCCGTATCAGTTGGATTAAGTGTTTTTATTTGTGCTGCATGATTTCAACATCGTTTTCCTCCACATCCTCAATTAGTAAAATAGATATCGTATCTATTTTATCTATACTTTTAATCATACCAGTTTCTGTTGGTTTAATCTCTATATAATCTATCTACGTGAATTTGCAAAAGAAAATATCAAAAAATCAATGGAAGATTAGAACCTGTTTCGTGAAAGATTGAGAAAAATGCAGCTAACGTGATATTTAAATTGGTCAAAAGGATACTCATCTTTGCGATACTCCCATGCATCTCGAGCAACACTTGAGGAGATATATTGAACAAAATAAAATAACAATGAATAATATGGATTGGAACATGGGCAGAGGAGACAACAATTAAAACAATGTTGTTATGGGAACCAAGCAGTCGTAGGCAAAAGCAGCTGAGTGAAATAATGAGTAAAAAAAAAAAAAAACAATAGAACACTATGGAAGAAAATATGTCGAAAGGCTTGAGCGTGGAGACAGAGTATGATCCAATTCGAATAGATAAACTTAAAGAGCTTCTCTGGAATCGGCGTTGCCCTTTCGGGGGTGTTTGCTCGCTCTAGATACTTTATCGCATTTATAAAGAAATGGTTACAAGGGGAGTCCATAATAGAAATGTCTTTCGGGTGATGTCGTGTAGTTAATAATTTTACTTGACGATTTCTAAAGACTGGTGTTGTTGTCTCTTGCTCCTCGTTATATATCCTATTTCTGTTCCGCTTTGCTGATCCATAACCGTTCCGTTCCGCTGAATCGCGTCGTTCGCTGTATGACGACTCCGTAGTGCTAACTTCCACGTGTTGCTGATCTTGTATCCGTCAGACGGACATACAACGAACGACGCGATTCAGCGGAACGGAACGGTTATAGATCAGCAAAGCGGAACGGTTATGGATCAGCAAACAGAATATAGGAACAGAAATAGGATATATAACGAGGAGCAAGAGACAACAACAGCAGTCTTTAGAAATCTTCTGAAGAAGGTGACAGCATGGTCAGCGAAACGTCAAGTAAAACATTAACTACACGATATCACCAGAAAGACATTTCTACTATGGATTACGGTCGTGAAAGCCTACACTCAACTAAGGGGAGTCCAGTTAGAATTGGTGTGGTGGTGAAATGGATGGAAGATTCTTGACAAGCGCCGCTCTAAATGTATCGTTATTTAACAAAAAATATTACAATGGAATTTCAACATGTTCTCGGTTCGATTTAAAACATTTATACTTATTTTAAGTAATCGCAGTTATTATTGGTTTTCTTCTAGATGTATATATTTTGATGAAGCGAGAATGGAACATTATCGAAATTGTTCGTCCAAGACGTATACATTAAAAATTATGCCCCTTACAGTATCTAAAATCACTCTCACTTCCTTTTTATCGATGGCTTTTCCGCGCCGGAATTTCCATCATTTAAAAGTTTGATCGCTCTTCCCTTCTAAAGATCGATATTTTATTGCCACTCGAATCTACCCGGAACGATTTGAGTTCATAATTAGTTGTCGCCATTAGCCGGGGAGAGCGATACCTCGAAAACGCACGTCGAAAAACTTTTCCAATTTAGAATATGCACGGAAAGCGATGGGATTAATTTTTCAACGGCAGATCCGTTTTCGTCAACGTGTAACTCCCAACGGTGGAAATATTCCTTTTTAATTACGTTACGAAATTCCGTATTTATCGATTCGACCCGACTCGAAATGGGGAGAAAGTGTTTGAAGAACTTGTTGTAATTTGCTCTTTTAGTTAAAAGGATGACAGAAAGCCTATAGGCAAACGGAAAAACATCTGTTAATACTTCTTCGTCCTCTTCTACCATTGCTCTACGTCTTTTTAATTATTTAGCAAAAAGTTGTTTATTTAAGCACCACTTCTTTGGACTAAAGAACGGAAACGAAAAAGAGCATAACACACACTAGATAAGTTGTTCCGCATCATCATACCATGTCAAACCGCTGTCCATATAGAGCCCCAAAAATTTAGCAGATGTCACTTGTTGTATGGATTTATTTTCGACTTTTAATAATAACGACGTTGTGAAATTCATTTATTAAGCAACGAATTATTATTTCCAAACCACAGCTGAATTTGTCCATCGTACTCTGCGCCTGCATCTGAAGAGACTGAGTATCCGAGCTACCGCACAAATACGTATTATCGTCTGCGTACATCGTGATTGTGCCATTCGAGACAATATTTGGTAAATCGTTTACAAATAAAAGAAAAAAAAGTGGCCCAAGCACAGATCCTTGGGGAACAGCAGTGCATACATTATATTTCTTTGATCTTACTCCATTCACCTCAATTATTTGTTCTCTACCATCTAAATACGACCTCACCCACTCATTAATGTTGTTAATCACGCAGGCCATAAGTATCTAACTTCTTTAATAGGATCGTATGATTGGCCAAGTCAAACGCTGAAATCCACAAATATACCCACACATTTACTTTTTAGAAGATGCAAAATGGCGGTTGTAGTAGACTTATTCCTTTGAAAACCATGTTGCTCGGCTTTAATAATGTTATACTTAGAAGTACTTATCAGCCATTATCTTTTCAAATATTCTTGAAAGAGTTGAAAGCAGGGATATAGGTCTATAGTTTTCTACCAACAGTTTTTCACCAGTTTTGTATATTGGAATTTTAAGAGTCTTAGGAAATGTGCAGGTATCAATCGAGTTATTGAAAAGCAACTAAATGAGCGCATATCCTAAACACATACGAGCAAATACCATCAACTCCACTACATTTGGACTTCTTTAGATTCTTTGGACACTTTCGCGGAAATACGGCTATAGTACTCGCCAAAAGCATCAGAAACCTTTCCGGGATCCTGAACGATTTCGCCATTATATGGTATGCAATCTCTTTTGGACTATTTTCTTCTCGTTTGATAGTAGCATTATTATTTATCAATCTCCAGGCTGCTTTCGATTTATTATCTGACTCTGTAAATATCCGATGGTTGTATAACTGTTTAGCAGTTGTAACAACGTTCTGATAAGTGCTCCTATAAGCTTTATAGTATTTCCAATCAGAAGAATCGTTACTATTTATGGCCATCTCATCTCCTACAGATTTCTTAGCATTGCAGATGATATCTTTATACCTTTTTGTTAACCATGGACATTTTCTAGGGTTATCCCTTATTTTAAGTTTTTTGAGAGGAAAACATCATTTTATGTAATATTGTAATGTACCGGTAAATTTTCCAAATGCTGCATCTACTGATCCTGTAGTATATACAGTGGCGGCCATATAAATAGCACAGGTAAACTGATATGGATGAATTGAGAAATTTGTAAATGTTAACAAGTGATTTATTTAACTTAGCTTAACAAAAATGTAGCAGATGGCATGCGGTTTATAATAAACACGATATTTTATAAACTTCAAGATAAACAAATTAAAAAAATTAATATATTATTTTTTAAGTGGGCATAGAAATAGCACACTTAATAACAATAACGAAATACTGTATTATTTCTTTTTTTTAATTCTTTTTTGCTTTTACATTTAATATTTTGTTGGAAACTCTTTGCAAGCCAACATTGCTGCACATCTTCTCGGCACACTTTCAACTAATTTTCGACATCTCTCTACAGGAATGTTATGCCAGGCTTCTTCAATAGTATTCCATAATTCGTCTAATGTCGCTGGATATTTAGGCTTTATAACAACCTCAACATCCCCCCATAGATTTTCTATGGGATTTAAATTAGGGCTTTGTGCAGGCTATTTTAACACTCGAATCTGTTTCTCCTCTAGCCACTGTTTTACGGTCCTCGCCGTATGTTTGGGATCATTGTCGTGCATTAAGCCCCAGGTTACTGGAAGAAATTCATCAGCATATGGTTCCATTGCGTTTTCTAAAATGTTGCGATAAACATGCTGATCCATTTTTCCTGCAATTCCGAACATAGGCCCTACACCACGCCATGACATAGAAGCCCATACAATTACGCTTCCTTCACTTTGTTTCAATGTTTTTATAATGTACCTAGGGTTGAATCTCTGATTGATGGGTCGTCGCACATACATTTTTCCGTCAGACCCAAGTCGGTTGTATTTGCTCTCATCTGTCCAAAGTACAGATTTCCAGAAAGAAAGCGGCTTTTCTTTGCGCATTTTCTTCGCAAACTGCAATCTTCTTTTACGGTTTTTATTTGACACGAGTGGCTTTCGTACTGCAATACACCCATGTAAGTTAAATTCCTTCAGCCGACGTCGTATTGTTCTTCTCGATATATCAATATCAAATTGTTTATTAAATTCGGTTTTTATTTGTATAGCTGTGCGAAAAGGATCTTCTTGACTTAATCGACGAATAAGGTAGTCTTGTCGTAAGGTTGTTTTACGAGGCCTAATCTTCCGTTTCTTGTTTTCTAAAGTTTTTTCCGTCTAAATATGCTTTATCGTATTTTCTATTAATTTACGTGAACAATTTAATGTTCGTGATATTTATGAAATTGATATGCCCTCCTGTTTCATGGTGCAAATTAACTCTCTTTTCTGGTGTGCAATGTTTTCCTCGTCTCATTATACTAACACCTAAATTTTTGTTATTAATAAGCCGTTAATTTTAAAAGTGGTAAGTACACCCCTTTTTTGGTACAAAATAACTCGAAGCGTAACACTATAATAAGATTCCACTACAGAACCGACAACTGTGCTATTTATGTACCTGCTAGAGAAGTGAAACTAATTTTTTTTTTTTCATTGAATGCCGAATTATTGTTCTGGAATACGTAGCTAGGGGAAGTACACGCAACCTTCTCGGGGACTCTCACGCTAGTTTAATAAAAATTTAAACGGGAACAACTTGAGCGGTTAATTCAAATGAAATTTGATGCCGGTGCTATTTACGTGGCCGCCACTGCACATCTAACCATCTTTCTTTGGAAAGGTAATGTAGAAAGCTTTGCGTATTTTCATTGTTATAACTCCTGGAATAGTAGTATTCTTCTCGTGGCCCCTTTAAACTGATTTTATAATACGAAATTTGTGGGGAATGATTTGTGACAAATAGAGCAAGAGGCCAAATCCATATTTGTACAGAAGTACACAAGTAATTAATCCCGGCCGAGGAGAACTCTGTAATCCTTGTAGGTTCATTTAAAAGTAATTTAATATAACTATTTAAACGTGTCTCAAGAGTTAGATGCTAATTGAGCTAAGGAAATCTATATTTAAATCACCGTAACACCTCTAACCGATTTCTAAATGGTGCACCTTCATTTGCAGACAATGTACTTGCGAAATGGGGGAGCGCTTTTCTTCATTTATTCCGCACCCCCTTCTTTTCTCTCTAGCAACGTAAATCGTCTCGCAACGATATTTTTATCGTCTGACATTGAGAAAGTATATATTTAAATTTGTTGCACTTAATTTACATATAAAAACGCTACCACACGTACGTACAATTATTACATTTTAAATAAGTTGGTTTCCATGCAGTCAAGATCGAAGATAATCGAAGTAATTGTTTTGCATTCTTATCCACAATGTTTTATTCATGAAAATCGCCCGGCTATCTTTGAGATCGAATGTAATACGGTACGTGGAAAAAATTTGGAAAGCCTGTTTTGCACAGGTCGAGTTCGTAGACTGTAAATAAGGTGTTGGCAATTATAATCTATCCGAGGCGCGAATTCTATCGAACAGACATTTTAAAATAGCGTAAGTAAATGTGTTGGTCCTTAATTAATTTCGTCTAGTAAAATTAGGATCATATTATCGGGTTCTTTACAAGTATTTAATAAAAGTATTCAATTTAAATAAATAAAAATCGTATTGTCATCGGTATGGTTCCACAATGAACAATGACCTTGATTAAAATTAAAAAAAAATATATTGAATATATTTATCTAGAACCGAACTTTAATCACTGATATAAACAATAGAATTTAACTGACAATATCGAAGATTGCTGAATATCTACATATCTTATAGGACGTTTGACGTAACCATTTAGTCATAATACTTACTACCATATTTTTCGTAAAACGAGGTAATTGCTACTTCGTAGCGTGTTTGCTTTTATAAGTAACTAAAATAAGCAGATTTTCATTCTTTTAGATTGTTGCCAATAAGCGAGAACCGTACCCAAGGAAATTTGTAATCGTTTTGCTCGTTTACCACTTACCACTTATCCGCTATTAACATCTTAAACATTGCCTCGAATAATTTTGTTTCGGATCAGTTGGTTACTGCTACATCATTTATCTAGGACTTTTACCATTCTAAAGACAGAGTTTTCGACATCCTGAAAGTCACCACCCACAAGAATAGATGTATCATCAACGCCATCCACGTAACAGTACACATAAGGGGAAACTAAGTAGTCCCAGTATGTACTCCTGTGTTATGCTCAAATAATGAACGGTGATATTACTTTCATTTGGTTATTGTTTAGAAACTCTAGAAGTAACGTTAGCAGGTTAACAGACCTGCTATCTGCTGCATCCAAGGCTGCGGAGAAATCAAGGGACAAACCAAGCACGCATGTTATTTTGTTCCATTTGTTTATCTGTTCTACAAAGTCCGCACAAACTGTTTCCATTGACTTCTGACGACGAAATCCATTTCGACCACGATTGATGGTGTTATTATCTGTCGAAGCATTGCAAAATCTGAAAAGTTTCCAACCTCAGAAATATTTTTGGTGAAATTAAGTTTTATTTCTCTTCATAGTCTTCTCGTAAGTCTATATACCTTTTCCAGCGATGCTTCCATCTCTTTAATCCGTTCAAATAGTCGTTGGCACCTTGTTCTGCAAAATAGACATTTACTAATATGGTTCGATGAAAATATCTCCGAGCGAAACTTTGAGCCTAGGAAACGGCAAAGAACCGCTGAGAACCAGTTGGTAAATAGGGTGGGTAGTCTATCAATTCGAACCTCAATTGGTGAATTTTTTGCCATGGCGACTACTAAAGTCATCAAATTTTTTTTCTTCAAAGGCGGCCATTTATCCGCAATGTCTGCTTTCAGCTTTTCAAGCAATGATACGTAACAATCGTAGTATGTATTCGATAGCTTATCCTTTTTCGACGTAATCAATTTTCACTTCAACACTCTTCTTCTTCTTCGGAGCGGTTTTGCCCGTCGCAATCCACTGTTTCAACTGCGCCTTGGCTTCAGGATTGTAGTAGTGTATCCAAGATTCATCTACAATTATTAATCCACATCAAAATTTCGCTTAAACGGATTCAACAGGATTGGAAATATTCATTCTAGTACATTTTCGGTATTCAGTGAGCAAGCGCAGCACCCAACCCTCGATTACCTTTTTCATACCCAAATCTTCAATCAAAGATGTCAAACACTTCCTTTCTAAAGGCCCACAGCTTTTGCTACGTCTCTAACCTTAATTCGATGACCGTCTAGCATTATTTGGCGAGCTATCGGTAGTGGCGTCAGTTTTTGGGTGTCCCGAACGTTCTTCCTCAACAATCAGGTTTAAATTTAGCTCCTCAAAATCGCCGTGGCAAATGATGGTGCGGCGCCCTCGTAAGCATGATCAATCTCAGCTTTAATTGGCGCAGGTGTTTTACTTTTCAAATGCAAGGATTTAGTAGCGGCTTACTTATCCACTATTGAGAACACTGCTGTGAAAGGGTCCTTAATTATTTTGAAATTACAAAAATATTGATTGAGCAGACAATACGAAAAGCCTTGAAATTGCATTAAGCGGAAATTCGATCTAGGATCTATTGCCTTCCGCATGGTATGCTAATATACAGCAGCAAGAGCTTTGTTAGCAAAATTTAAATTGTTTAGGAACTTTGGGAAGGCTTTTGCATCGCACGCCATATTTAAATCCATCAATAATTTTGATTGTAGTACGGAGCAACTTTTTTAGCTTCCTAACTATTATACAATTACACATTTAAACCAGGACAATGACCTTCATACCTCACCAGTCATCGCTTGAATGTTTTGATTATTATTAATGATCGAAAAAGATGATATAATTTCCGCACTTAACCCGTGTACCAAATACATTTACAGCATAGGATAGCGTCATGGCCAAATAGATCCGACCACAATTTATTCCCAGCGGAATCTTTTTACGCGTCAAAATTCGTACAGCAAGATAATTTTATTACATTTCCCCGATATTATTCGTCCTCTTCCAATTGGTAATAAAAGGATAACATCATGATTACTATCACTAGAATCCTTATCTCTTCGGTGAAAATCGTTCCACAGATGTTTTTTTTTTCGTTATATTTTTTTTGTAATGAGTAATGATTGTAATGAACCAATATGCGAACGTTATCTGGTCGACGTTATCAATTTAATTACATGTTCGTGATGTTTTGCGTTTTTTTAATTCGAGGTATTCATTCATTTATATTCAATAAACAATGCATTTATTCATAAATTTTCAATTCACCGAGTTTATCATTCAAATAATGAATGTAAACAGAGTATTAAGGAGTGTCTAAAAAGTACAGTGAACGCCAATTGCATTTGCGGAAAATTTTTATATTACCGATGATTCTATGAAATTTGCTCAAAATCTTTGGGATTGGGTAAAGGTGACGTTTTGCCAAAAGAATAAAAACGATGTGGCCGAAAATGCAGTTTTACGAAGATAAATGGTTGTAGATGGAAATAAAAACAACTCGACAATAATGGACAAACAATACAATTATCCTGTCAAGGACTCTTTCTCGTTGTTATTTAGGGTTCCAGGAATGTCGCCCAGTATGAATGGGTTTCTTATCCGAATTAACTCCGGATAGTCTTCCTTAAAATATTCTTCAGGAGTTTTACCAAGTATGTAACAGTGACGTTATTATTTTAAAATTTACTTTATTTTTATGCTGTACTATAAAATTCTTCAAACTGTGAAAAGACTGCAGGTTTTCATTTGAAGCATTACTCATCATTTTACATTTCTTGATGCCTACTAAAAATCGATTTTAGCAAGCTGATTGAGGCGATTAAAAGTATCAGCTGATGTTGTGATTCACAGCTCGTCTATCAATCGATCACGTAATTCAAAATCAGTCTCCATCAAACACAACTGGAAGTAGTAGTAGAAATCGCCCACTGTGCACTGCTTGCTGCAGTCACAACATGACTGGAAAGTTCTTTCTAATTGTAACAGTACATGTTGAAAAACTCTGCGCATCCAGAGAAATAAGCAACAATTGTAATCCTTTGCATAAATATAACGTAAGATATTTAGACACGTACAGTGGCCGGTTCATGTTTTGTCTCCCCCTTGCAACGACTAAATATCGATATTATCTTCCATAAATCATAAATAAAAATGGGTGTAATAAAATCTACCTGCGAATCCTGCAATAATCCAAGCCCACGGCTACGAATGGTAGAAAGTAGAGATACATCGCCTCAGGGGGAGACAAAACGTAATAATGTCACTGTACTTAGCCACACATGTCAAAATATCTTATGTTATATTTATGCTTATTTCTATGAATGTAGATTAGCTTTAGCATCTAAAAGTCTTATCCTTGTGGACATTAAAATAAAACAATCTTCCTTCTGCATAGAGAAAAGCACGTTTATTAAGTAGATCGTATTACCACCTTAACGTGACCTAACAAAAAAAAAAACCTAATCACTGACTATGCGGATTTAATCATGACTCGAGCGAATCTACCTGAATCAAATCCATCTGGGGAATAGATCACCAAAAAAATTAACTTTCCGACCTGGCCCGACCCTGTTTACTAAGGAGGATATTCAACAGTAGTCATCCCCTTTATCCTGTGCAATAGTGCTTTAAACGAAACATACCAAAGTTTTCAAGTTTTAGATAAATTTGAAACTTTGCTCGTCGTCTCGGTATCGCTAGTAATTGTCTCGGCTATATTTCATTGCTTCTCTTATTACAAAGAGGATGCTAGCATATTGTGTGTAATGCCCAAATTAATTTTTCAATCTAGATCTTTGCGTCTCGTATAAATGACAATTCGCCGGCCTTTGAAAGAGAAACACTATTTATTTCGTAGCCTACCAGGGCGGTAACAATAAATCTCTCCATATTTACAACTGTTCTAAGCGGATTTTATTTATAGCCGCGATAAAACAATGATAAGGAAGATAAGCAAAATAGATATGAATGTCAAAAATTAATGAATTAAACAAAAGATAGTAAATGTGTGAAATACGAAATCGAGCAATGTCATTTCGAACTTGTGCAAACTATTTTTGTTTTGAGTCACCATTCGCAGTTGGGGTACAATTAACTGCGTTTTACCCTTTACGGCGAGGAGGTGACAGTAACAGGGCCATGGAACACTTACACACTAAAAGGCTCCCGAGGTTATGTCAAACTTGAAAAAGTTTATACACCCCGTTGGGCCGTTACCACACTTAAGAAAAAAAAAATTCCTCCTCTCTTACAAATGATTATCATACATTATAACCTATTCACTAGTTCCGTGATCTTTCTCCAGCAGCTCTTATCCTCTTGCCCGAAATCGGCAAAACCTGACAGCTCTGTCTAAGTAAAACAAGGATACATTCGCGTAGAGCACAAAGATATAGCGAACAATTAGATAGCGAGAAAAGACTCTAAAATGATGCTTACAGGAGCCGAATCTGGGCAAGGACAAGTCCTTGTGTAGACTTTGTAACGAAGAGAAAAAGACAGCCTCCTATATTATTTTCCGATCAATCTATCTTTCCATATAAAAATTCCTCAAATCAATAGCATTAACCTCTTCTAGTTACTGATGTTACTTCTGATGCGACGATCGTCTCGGATTTCGAATCCTCTTGTCTTCCCTTTAAATAGGGCATCTAGGAGATATTTAAATCAATACAACTAATACCGATGTAAGCGTACAAACATTCTGAATCCGCCTTAATACCTCGACTTCCCGAGTGTATTGAATAAAGCTCAAGCTTGTTCCGTTCATAGTGCGTATGGATACTTTAAAACTTTCTCGATAAATTATGGCTTAACGACGTGATAATAATTCTTATGCAATCGCCTAATACACCACGGCCAAGTAAACTATTGATTTATAACGTCCGCTTTAACTGGAAATTTCTTATCTCGCGTTTCAACGTGTGGTGTAGAATGCTCGTCTTTGGTAACTGTATTTCTTCGAATTTAAGTGTTTTTAACGTGTGCCCGTAGCAAATAAAGATAAATATTGGGCGGGAGTGTAATCCGAGCTCGTGGTAATTAATTTATTATTTAATATTTTGATTCTCAATTAACGCAAGCGATTTAGCGTGCCTTGTTGTGGTGAATTTCAGTTGTCTTATTGATAAAAATATGTTTAATAGATCCTCAGGAAAGAATTTCTTCCAAAACCAGCAGCCTTTGTGGTATACAGTACTTTATATATCAATTCCTGTGGTTGTTTCATAAACAATCAATGTAACAAGAGCAGAATTTGGAAATTTGTAAAATTCATTCACGATCCGATCCTATTGACTGCGCCAAATATGCAGCACTCCCTCGGTAAAGGAAAATACTATTAGCTTTAATTATTTTTTAAGTTTTTAAGTATCCCGTTACATCCGAATGCTGGATTAATATTAATTTAATGTTTTTCATCTGAGTTACGCTTAAACCAAACGCGATTTTAAAGTCTTAATCTACGCATAGAAAAGATCTGACGTAAATGTAGTTGCATTTACATTCAATCACAACCATTCGTTTATTGAATTAATCTCGACGCTCCATTTATGCAGAGATATTTTCGTCATCATCCGCTGCCTACCTTCACATCACGGATAATAATAGAAGCTGCGGACAATGTAGTAGACATCTGGTTCGTACAGCTAATATTCAGTTGTAATTTTGTCATTTATTACCTGTTCATATTATCAATTGTCCCCGTTGAGATAAAATCGGCGAGTCTGTGCTTGATAAAGGCTGACGTTTCGTTCACATTACATAGACAATGCGGTATTGATGGTCAGCATACCGCTTTAGAATTGTGTGGTATTATTCAATTTAGTGTAAACAGCGACAGGAATGGTTTTGACATCTTCCATGTCTTATTTTTTTCTGTTTTAGAAGGAAAATTAATCGATTATGCACGCCTTCGTAAATGTCATCCGCTTTTCGCTAATGGTCTGTATATTTCCCAGATTGATGACAACCTTTCTATTAAATTCATTTTGATAGCATTGTTTTTGAAGTGTTCGGAGATAACATTTCCGGTCAATAATTTTATTTGTTATTGATTAATTGATAATATCGATAGCCGGCTTTGTTTTAGTTACAACTGATTATAATGCATTGCGTAAAACTAATAGTAACTTGAACATTTTCTCTTATTGTTCCATTTTTTCAAAAAAAAGGAGAAGAGCGTTTCGGAAGTCTATAAAAAGAACTTACGTAGTTAATATTTTGTAATTCGACGTTGTAAGTTTTCGGAATAATTTGAAAACAATTTTCCACATCTGTTCTCGCAACATGTTTCTAAATTGGTTGCCTCTTATTTAAAGGCAAACATTCGCACGATTTATCATTAAAGCACGAACTCTCTGTGTCTATTGACGTCACAGCAACTCCAACATTTTTAGAATTCGTAACAGGTTAGGACTTTCCAAATAGCCCTGCAAAAGTAGTCCATGGGACTTAATCTAGGAGGGCATGGAATGAGTCCCTCTCTCAAAGCGCAAAAATTTGAATTATACATATACAGTATGTAACAATATAGCTTGACGTCCTGCCCGATTTTGTCGAGGATTTAAATCACCTGCTTCCAGTAATCTTTGTTCTACTCGTCTTATAGTTTTTGCATCAGGGTGTCGACGATTTGGAACCTTCCGTCATATGTTCAAGCCGCAGCCCTGGCATCAGGATTACAGTAGTATCGTAAACACATAAAGGAGATGATATTCAACTTTTTTAGCCTCCTAAATCAAATCCCGCACGAGCGTCAATTTTACGACATCCTGTATAAAGCCAGTCCGATTGGGTTAAACCACCAAAGGGTACTAGGCTATGGTGTATTTAGTTCGAAAGGTAAAATGGTAACGAGAATCATTCACCTGCAGCTGCAGGTAAAAGGAAAGTTTAGGTGTCATCCGCAAGAATGCTCGCTTGCGATTACATACATGATGAGCATATGCAAGGGCTTGTCAGGCGTTAGCTTCTTCTTACGAAATATTCCACCCACTTTAGATATGATGTTAGGTACTGTTGTGGTAAAGAAGATATACCTCTTTTTTCAAGAACTACATCTTCTAGATTGTAGAAAGACGTTGGTTTCATTTTTAAAAAGGCAGACAAGAAAGTAATATTGATGCATCATGAGATGGTGCCATGAGTATTTGCAAACTATCAAAAGATACCAATGTTAATTTTATTAATTGTTTAATTTTCTTCTTACTCCTGTTTTTTATGGCTTTATATAATTCTTTTCTTCGCATTCTGTCTTGCTTAAAATGAATATCTGGTTTACGGTTAATCTACCCTTCCTAAATCTACTTTGCTATTCACCTATTTCTTTTTATGTTAACCTATACTTGAGCATAGTTGACAGGACATTGCAAGCTACGTTCAAGAGTGCTATCGCTCAATAATCAGTAATCTCTATCAGAGTATCCAATAGAAAGAGTAAAGGTTTAATTAACTCCTCTCGTTGATTTTGGGCAGAAATGTTCGACAAGTTACTTTTTTAAAGCAGAAGAATATCATAAATTACCAGAAGCTCTAATACTTTCTGAACATTTTCTTCTTGCAAGCGAGTTCAATTTGGAGGATTCGAAGTAGATAGTCCTGAGATTAACGGCCAAACAATTAATTTCTTAAATCTGAGCTTTCGACAATTACAGTACGTGCAAACTGTTGAGGTGTATGATCATAACTCCAACAGTTTGGACTTCGATGATCGTAAACTTCTTGATTGGTTCATCCAATTTTATTAAACGGGAAGAATTTTTGCGAATACCAGGTGTGTCGGTAATTCTTTTCCGGTTTTTTCGCTAAAG
>LR737386.1:1118172-1132819 GCA_902655005.2 Marronus borbonicus
TGTCTTTTTTACCTGTACATACAATAAAATTGCATTTTGTTTTTAGTTCCGTTTGTTTCTGTAACCTTTTCATGTTTTTTACCAACCGACCGAACTTCTCTGAACGGCAGTGTACACGATATGCAACGGAAATTATTCCGGGATGATGTTGTCTGTCCATCTAACGTGCATATGGGAAGATAGGGTTGGCTAACTGTTTCTTGGGAGTTATTAAAGACCAAATACCTAATATTGCATCACATCTTATTTGCTATAAATCGTATCAACTTTTATCGCAACAATTTTAGATTAATTTTCTTTTATTTAGTCTTGATTGAAGGTCCATTCAGAATTATCTCCCTTCTTTTTAAACAATATACGATTATTTATATACACTACAGCACAATACGATTACATTTTAAAAATAATACACCAAGATTAATAACAGACCATTCATGCTGCTCTAATTGATAAGCCTGATAACGCCGCTAATGTATGTATAATACATGTACATAAAACGCGATAAAAGGCTACTCTAAAAATAGAGTCCATCTATGTGTAACGTATGGCAGAAAAGTAGATGCAAAAGATACATTACCATATATGCAAAATATGGTATTATTTAAAGCGGTATAGTTACAAGATTGTACGTAACATATAATATACGCATATTCCTAGATTTATTTGCTCCCTAGCACAATACCATTAGCGAGCAAACTCGGCGAAAGGTCAATCTGGATCAACAACAGGAAATAACAACGTAGAAGCGTTATATTGGAAGCATCTCCGTGGAATACGGGTGATACAAGTTTAAAGTTCTGACCTGACAGTTCTGAAAGTAAAGTAGCTAAAGGTCATGCTGTTTGTACGGTACGTATAGTTCCCGGATGAATTGCCATTTTCCTTTAAAATGAAAGAGGTTACATTGTAAGTTAATCCTTAAATGGCAATATTATGTTATTGTTCAACTTTACTGATACCATTTCAAATTTTTATTTCTTTAATCAAATTGTTATTGACGTTACAACACGTGTGAATCACAGAAGTTTTGATATGTAAACACGAATGAACTTGCATATATCTAGCTAAAATCATATTAAAAGAAGTGTTGTATAGTCGCAGTTCGTCAGTGTTATGTCTACAGCTAATACCATGGAAAGGCCACTTCGCGTATGATTACTTTTTTGCAGCGACTAAACAGATTCGTGTTTTGTCGACTCTCGAGGAAACCAGCAGACAACACGAACCCTTTCTTATGAGACGAATAGACACGAGTCGCTGCAATTTCACCCGCCTTGGTCATCTCTACTCATAAATAAGCAAAGAAAACTACTGGGACATTCTTGAAGAAAATTAATTCTTGTTAACCGTAAACGGTGCACATGATATACAGAATTTAGGCGACCGAAGCATTATTTCAAAAAGACGTTTTACTTTCGTACGAAGTTAATCTACGGTCGTTACCTTTAAGCGACTTAGCTTTCAGAATCATACGGAACAAATCGTTATTCTAAAAGCACTCGTAACTGTACTTGGTGAATTTACTGTATCCGTTTCATACAATTTAACGTCTTTTTGATCTTATCCAGTGCGCAGAGGATATCCTTTTTATACGACAATTATTATTTTATTGCAGAGGACTTGGAATACAATGGTGAATATTTCCTTTTAGGCGTAATGTAGTGCAGTGTCGGGGAATTTAATTTCCGAACGAGACGAGGTGATATCGGCACGTAGCGGGGATGGGTTCGGAAATTAAATTCTTTGACCGTATGTACTATTGTATCGCTAAACCTTGCACGAGGTTTTGATAAAAAAATGCACGTAAGAACTATCCTACCGTTTAAGAATCACACCGAGGATCAAAAAAAATCCACAAAAAGGACAAATTAGAAAATCTGCAATATCTAATTGCAGACTACTTTGCAAGATCGTAATGCGATAACTAAGGCGAGGCCACTTTCTGACTTTAATCTATTTAATTCTATCTATCTCTCGCCGATCTATTAGTAGAGGCGTTCAGTCGTAGGCACAATCACAAGCTTGATCGTGTGCAATAAAAAATCACACCTTGACTTGGTGATAATACGAGGAATTCTTCCAGAACAAGTCTCTGTCGTGCAGAATCGGGATTGAATCGAGGTCTGATCATTTTAAACGCGAGTTTCTCTTAAACTCTTTTCTCTAGGCATGGTCGCATATAAAATAATTTTTAATGCAATAAAGGATAGAGAGAATTGACCCATACGCAATTGTTCCAGTTATAAGCAAAATAAAATCCGTTTCAGGTCAAATAAATCCAAAGAAAGAGCAGGGTTGAGATAAGATATCGAACGTATCAAATTTCCAATAGCCGGAAAATGTAATTGCCAGATTACACAATCTTGTCCACATCATATACGCGCATTTTGATCCGTTTTTTATCCTATACGCGCGCTTAACGTGGAGTACGCGTTCGGCAAAGAAAACGCGTTCCAGAAATAAGCTTATGACTAATGAAAAGGAGGCTAAACGCTCTCCATCCGTCCGTCTTGAGTCTCGCCTTTACGAAAACGCCTAGACCAAGGGATTTATAAAGAAACTTATTATTCATTACAGTAAAAATAGACATTCTGTGTGTTAGATCTGGCGTAATTAGCTCAAATTAAACGTCTAAATCTCTTCCACTAACATCGGCGCTAATGATTCACTGATTTCGGTGCGGGAAATTTATGGCCTAATTAGCTTTTTGCGAATTATGTCATTTTCTTTTTTTGGCGTCGCACATTATCTTTAAATAAAACTTTTGCGTTTCAAATCATGGTGGTAGAACAGAAAGGAAAATGCGCTTATTTCGATGAAAAAGTATTTTGATTAGTATTTTCAAGAACTTTTAATGAAGCTCATAGAAGCTTTAGTCTAGCGGAAAAACTACTTTCATCACATTGCCATAGCGCAATCCTGTATTTTATTCCGCAAACCTTACAAACTCTTCGGACAGCTTATATGCCTTCGTGGATAAGTCAAAGATCAAGAAAGGGACTAGAAGTAGAAATGTCTTTCGGGTGATTTCGTGCAGTTAATATTTTACTTGACCATGTCAGCTTCTTCAGCAGATTTCTGAGAGACTGACTAAAGTCTTTAGAAGTCTTCTGAAGAAGCTGGCAGCATGGTCAGCGAAAGGTCAAGTAAAATATTAACTGCACGACATCATCCGAAAGACATTTCTACTATGGATTACGGTCGTGAAAGCCTACACTCAACCAAAGGGACTAGAACCAAGGATAATGCTAATGTGGTTGGCATTGACAGAAGTTCTAGCAAACGGACATGTTTCTGCCTGCTAGGCGTCATCAGCGTTGCTCCGAGTGCCGAGTGACTGTCAATACTATGATATATTAGGTAAGTCTGCTTATAAGGAATCTATTATTGATGAATGAATCATACGGATATGATAATTTGATTAAAAACGTTCTAATCGCAAAAATTTCTTTGAATACTCGATTAGCTGAATGACATATTTCGTTATTGTTCAATTAGTGGAAAGCTTGAAAATGCTTACGGCATCAAATTTAGAACGTAACAGTAACTATTGATCGCTCATCAACCGCTTGAATTGCAGCCCATTTATTTTTCATAGATTCCACATTCATTCCAATGGTTGAAGGGGATAGAGAGAAAATTTCATTGAATAGATTCTCCCCTTTCTTCGGGTATGTACGTCTGTCTCTACTCCCTACGGCGATGCCTTGCCGTGCTATATGCCCATAGTGCATCGATTCACGGTTCCAAGTTAATAGAGTTTGGTTACGTGCGTGGGCAACGAGAAACGCACCGAAGCGACCGATATACGGACGTTACCAAAGCGAAAGACAAAGATGGCGCGCACAAAAATGTCATTCATCGCGTCTCCCCTTTGGCTCCCTTCAACGCCCCGCTACCCCGTTAGATAAGAACGCGCCGAGTTCGTTAACACCCACGCGAATTTTATTGAATAGGTGAGCGCAGACACGCAGGCAGCAGAATTTTTTTTAATATTCTACATCTTCATGCGTACAGTCAATAGCATAGGTCCGTCATGTATCAAGAAGTTTTTTTTTTTATGCACTATGAATTAATAATATAGCGGTGGTACCTCTTGGCTAGTTCCAAAAAAACATTACGTAACTGAAATAACATTTTCTTATAAGAAATAATCCAAAAAATAATCATTTTAGGCATTTTAAATTCAACTTTTAATGTAGTTTAGGTCAGTGGCGTAACAATTTGCGGATCGCAGTGCAAACATTATTATTGGCCCCTTGAAATCAGATATTTGGGGAATTTTAAAAATTCACCCAAAAAGCTATCTCGTCAATGCAGTGTTGTATTTCGATTTGTTCAGCTGTCTCGACTTCAATGTTCAAAATAGCCAATCCAGACAAACGTTCTTGTGCCGTAGAATTACGTGCATAATTTTTTATTAGCTTTAATTTTGAAAATGACCTCTGCGAAGTTGTGATCAATATAGCCAGGAAGGAAATAATCAGGGAGCGAACATCTAGCCAACTTGTACACATGTAATTATGACAAAAAAATTGGCCGTAAATGACGGTCCTTGATACACATGAAGATACGGAGGATAAGCAACCAACTTGAAAAAATGAACTTGATCGTGTGTTAGCGCCTCTAAAACACTGCACTAAACATATCAACCGCAAGATTGCTATAATAGCATAAATTAATTTTTTTTTTTAATAATTGAAATCTTAGTAGTGACTCGTGAATTTGGGACACCTGTAGATACACATACATGCATAGCTACCATACTATGTAGAATCCAAGCGAAAATAATTAGCATTCCGCTATGTTCCATGCGTGCTTGCTAATCGTTGAGGTGCTCCATATGCGCGCTAGTTTAATTTAGCCGTTTTTGACGAAACATAAACACAAGCGAAGAGAGCTGAACTGACGGTTGCTTTGTTTAACGTTTAGGAAGCGTTGATAATTTGCGTAGTGAACATTAGATCGTAAGGCAACTGTATACGTGTACACATACGACGGTGTATTTCATAATTGGATGTTAGACATTCATTAGCGGTTGTTTGTACATCATCAAAATAGTTAATTGCTTCTGCGAAGCCAGCCTCTTTGAGCGTGTCACTTCCGAAACTGTAACACAATAGGAAGCGTTCGTAAAAACAAAGTATGTCGTCTGTACGCGTATGGTGGGTGTATCGCCTAGTAATGAAAAACTAGCCAATTATTTATCCAGCCACTGGATTGATCACAAACATATGATGGCGATGGTATTTTCGCCTTGAAGATTTATTCTGGAGTCCTCGTTTCATTACGGCATGTTTCGTCTTTGTATTACAAAGTTGTTTGATGCAGCTTAAAAATGTTAGGCCCCCGCGCAAACATTAATATGGCGCTCCTCAGCAACAAATAAAGCCGTATGGCACATCCCTTCGATTCCTTCACTATAACAAAAAGTGTCAGCTTGACGGTTAAAAAAAATCACGAATCGAATTTTATTTTAAATTTTTTATCAATTGAGAGGAAGCTCACAAAATAGAGAGGGTACGCTTGTATTCTATTTCCGTCGGAAGGTCTGCGTCATACGCTACCTATATTATTTACTAAATAACAATAAATATTATATCTGCCTTAAAATCAACTTTTAGGAGGAATGGCAAGTTTATAATATGTATTCCCAGTCACACAGGAACACATTCCTTCCTTGACCGCTCTTCGTGAGGACCCCCTTCACTAGCTGTCCTTTATTCTGAATAATAAGATATTCGTAAGTCCACGTTCGGAGATTTGATCGTTTTCGCAGAACATCGGAAGATGTAGATAATGTCTCTAGAGAACGGGATAGGAACAATCTCCTTCATTTCGCGAAACACTTAAAAGCTCCGATGCAAAGAAAGAGACGGGAATTCATAAAATTGCATGCGAAACCTGTGATAAAAATTTATATTAGAAAAACGAACACTTACACACTCACATACTTTAAAGCAGTAGTATCAACAAAGCATGCAAGCTCTCAGTTATTGAAGAACGTCGAGCTATACCCCAGCATTGTGAGTTTCGAAGGTATAAACTTCCCACAGCACTTGACGATTTCTTGCCAGATAATATTTAATTTGCGAAATTGTGGTAAAAAATACAATTGAATGTAATCTGTGAATTTTTAAAAGAAAATATTGCATTAAACACATGAAGAACATAACGCGAAGAAAATGGAGAGAAGACGAGTTATTTATCCGCTTCGCTGGGATTATCGTTGGCTGGAGTTATGTAATAATAATAATAATACTAATAATCAAGTATTTGTACCTTTCCACTTCATTATTATTTAAGTATTAAGTATAAGTAATTTTTTTGCCAGACTAAGACTTCTCCTACATCTTCAATATGCAAAAAGAGATTCCATCCATTGTATACACGCCCGAGCATTGCAATATCATCGAATTGCCATAAAAGCAAATGTTTACATCATAAACTACGAAGTAGTTGAGCAGGATAAAACGCGTGGGTTCTGAATATGGCCTTTACCGTTTATAGCAAGGACGGTGCCGTGTTTTGCCTGCTCGCATTAAAAACGCATGAAATATGCATAATATACATCCTAATTACGCTGAAAGCATGTTTTTGGAAAATATTAAAGATCGTTATAAAAAGGTTATAATTCTATAAATTTGGTAATAATCGTAAATTCATCCGCGAAACCATGTTGTAAAGAGAAAATTAAAATAAACACAAACATATGTATGCTCTGAAGGTAGAGTGGGTCTCGGACGTAAATGAATGAAGAATGGCGGTGTCGGTTCTAAGAAGTATAAGGATTTGAATTTAAAAACTGCGAAAGTAGAGAATTTCTAGGAAATTGTGGGTTCCTCTCATGGTTGTGCTGAGTATTCAAGTAGTGCAGGCGTTTAGTTCAACACCTACGCTGTTTACCTTTACATAGAAACATACGTACAATGTAGCTCCTTCGTTAATACTAAAAGATTTTATGCGTAGAAAATTAAGAACGATCATTGGCTTTGATTCAATAAAATTTTATGAGTGGCCACCTGGAATAAGATTGAATATTTTATTAACAACACGCTTAATGGTAAAACAGGTATTTTCATACTGCTTACCTCTCTTTGTTCAGAATAATAAATAATAAAACATCTCTCTTTTTCTACAATATTCATTAAGCCTGCAGAAATGAGTACGCACCCATTGGCGGCGATGATATACACTACCCGACGAAAACATACACGCGGTATCGTTTTTATTTACGAAACAAAGTTTAAAGACTTTATATAAAACGTAAATGAGGGTTATTAATACTTGTTATGTAAATTGTCCATTTATAGATATTTCTGGGTATTTATTGCTTTATGAGGGGTAATTGAGATTTTCCCAGATCAAAATAGGAATTTTAAATGCGACAAAAATTTAGACCCAGCGCATTTATTACATGAATATAAGCAAAAATGGTTTAATTTGATACTTCTCTTTATATGCGGCGGTTGTGCTGGTAAAGTGTACACATTTCACCACGAGAAATTATATTTTATAAAGTGTTTGCAATATGGGTAGAAAAAAGCAATTATCCTTGATGGAAAGGGGTAAGGTTCTAGCCCGGCACCAGGATGGTGCTAGTAAGAAGGAAATTGCTCGCCGGTTACGAAGAAGCGATCATTCCGTTAGAAATTTCCTAAAAGATCCGGAAAATTACGGCAAACCAAAAGGCCAGGGGCGACCGAAAGCTGTAAATGAGCGGGATAAACGCATGATATTGCGGTGTGAATCCAATTCTTCTGCGTCGGCGAGAGTTATTGCAGAACAGGCGAGGGTACAAACGCACGTGCGTAATGTTGAAAGGATTTTAAAGGCGTCACCGGTAATATCACGGAAAAAAATGTTGAGGAAACCGCCACTTTCGGCGAAACGCAAAGAAGCGAGGTTGAGATTTGCTGAAGAACACGTATCCTGAAAGAAACAATGGGAAAAAGTTATATTTTCCGATGAGAAACGTTTTAATTTGGACGGACCGGATGGGTACTCGCATTATTGTCATGATCTGAGAAAGGCACCAAAAGTGAAAATGACCAAACAATTAGGGGGTGGATCTGTGATGATATGAGCAGCGATTGGATTTCGCGATAAAAGTGGGATAGTGTTTTGCACAAACAAAATTGCATCTGTGACGTATAAAGACTTATTGCGTAGCAATCTTCTACGTTTTGGAAACTAATGGGCCGGGCGCAATTTTGTTTTTCAGCAAGATAACGCGCCAATTCATAAAGCAAAAACCATTACTGAATGGTTTAAAGAGAAGAAGATTAAAACTTTACAGTGGTCGGCACGGTCACCAGACTTAAACATTATTGAAAACATGCGGGGTGAATTGGCACCGTCGCGTTTAAGGCGGAGGCCGTCAATATTTCACGGTACACGAACTGAAAACTTCAAGTGACCGAATGGCAGAATATCCCTCAAAATTATGTGTTAAATTTATATAAATCTATTAATAACAGACTGTTAGAGGTGATTAAGAACAATGGAGGATCTACGCATTACTGATCACTCGTTTGTTGATTTTTGTTTTACATTTGCAACAGAGCGTCTAAATTTTTGTCGCAGAAATTGTTTAAACATTGGAGTAATAATTTATTATTTAGTTCATATATTACTGGAGGAGATATTTTTAAGTTTATTTAACTTTTACGAATAAAAACTTAATTAGATATCTTGCTAGTTTCGCAAAGAAATGCTGTAACCCTTAAAACCCTTAAAACATCTTACCGCGTCTAAGTTTTTGTCGGGGAGTGTATTTGGAAAGCGGTCGGACATAGCCGAAGTAGGGATTCATACGCGTACGCTTAGCATGTGTACGAATGACAGGTTGACGGGTTCCACAAATACACTATATGTTAACTAACATATTTTCAGCTCGCCATAGGTGTATCAACGGAAGCCATGCTAATGATGCGAATTTTTGCGTCAGTCTACATCAACAACGCAATTAAACTAAAACAGTAAATAAATACATACATTATTTTTAATATTCATAGTACGCTACTGCGGGAGCACTCGTTTCTGCAGGCTTATCATCACTAGTAAGGCCTTAATACTCATTCTAGTCACAGTTCAAAGTATAAAAACAAACTTTTCATTATCTTCCAAACATTCGACTTTTTGGGATTGAAAAGGAAGCTAGAGCTGATGACGAGATCAGAAATCCAAGAATGTAATTTCGCAAGAGTAAAGTATTCCGTACGTATTCCATCGAGTGCCCCGAAGTAGAGCGAACCTTCTTTCATCACTATGTGTTAAGAAGCCAATGGGACGCGCTGTAAGATTCTTCAATGTAATTCCAAGTTAATGACTCATTAAGAAAGCACAGATTTATCCTCAAGCAGTTGGACACCGTGCATAAACGGGCGTTAATCTAGAGAATGTAACGAGGAGATTTCATCGCATATCGAGCTTAGAACTTTATGATTCTCACTCTTTATATGTTAAAATGGACGACACATGTTTAATCCATTCTTCCACATAAAAAAAAAAATAGCTAGAGTAATCATATATCTCACAATCTTTATAAGTACTTTCATCGTAAACTGCTTTTAAAAGACAATAGAATAATCTATTTCACAACGTCTTGATCATTTTACGATTGAATAACAGGAAGAACAATATTCAGCGTTAGATAACGAAATAATAACATTGGATTTCGTAAGAACAAGATAAGCTCCAAATAAAACAGCAAATAATCATTTACAACAAAAAGGAGGATGCAATAATACAAATAAACATTTAACGAAATAAATGCATCGAGCCGAAGGAAAAAGCATTTCGCTGCTTCAATGGTTCTTACAAATATATATTTACATATATACAGTCTTTGCGGATAGAATATAAATATTATTTTTGGCCGCGTAACCTATCCATTCTCGTTTTATTGCCTTCAATCGGCCTCAATCAAGTCATATTTCTATACATTTAATGAATGAAACTAAAATGACTCATGTAATCGCAAAAATTTTCAATGAACACCGTAAACTCACTTTAAACCAATCGCACGGAACAAATATTGATAGTAAACACGTGCGTTACACGGGTGGTCCACTATACCTGTGGATCAAAACATCTGAAATCCGACGATTTTGAACCGTTCGAATGGAAACGTGGGCGACACACAGTTGGAAGTGGGTTTAGCTGTCGTAAAAGCGATGCACAAGTACATATTGTCGTTCGTAATCCGCGCAATAAAAACATAAACACGACTAACCTTTAAGACAAACAACATGGCATCCATCTTGGGTCAGTCTCCTCAACAAAACATTAAGGACCGAATCGCTGTACTGTTGAAAGTCCAAATCGTTGTACAGAACGAAGAGATTCTCCTTGTACGTGCTGCAAATCTTGTTTTTCAATTCCCTGCTTTTGATCGTCGACATTAAATCAATCTTGCCAGTAGCTAGGCGTCGCAGCATGATTGATGGTATGGAAAAGTTGACGGCATCTCTGATGTGAGATTCGCCGTATTCGTTCGAGCTCCGGCAATCTAGGATCACCAAGAAACTCAGATCACTCCTCAATTTCCCCAACAACCACTCGTTGGACACGGAATCGACCTCCGAATCAGCTGTAGTAGGCATTGTTTTCGCTGTGTGTTTGCGGAAATTCTCACGATAATAATTCTACTATAAATCTTAAACACTAAACGTGCGTGAAAGAAACGTCAACTACACTTAGAGTTCATATACAAACTAATTGTGCTGGGTGAGATTAGGAAAAATAAAAGTTCTTTTACAAAAAGCGAAGCGGACGATACGACAATCAACCGCTCACTCCCATGTTACAACTCGGAATGATTAAAGCGCGAGAAAATGTGGTTCATTTGGAATTGTGCGAGGGCGTGTGGGTAAAAATCGACATGTTACACGACCGTTAATTGGTTAGAAGTCACGTGGTTACGCTGAATTCGCCCAATAGCGAAAGCGTTACGTCATTTCATTGATGAAGACCGTGCTCGTTGTCCGCACGATCCGATCGCCGACATACCTCCCATCTAACCGTTTCACTTTTTCGCCGACTTCCGGCGCAACATTAAGGACGTTTGTCTGGCATTTATTATCGTATATTGCCGAGTCTGTTTATCTGTTTATTAAAATGCGTGGGCGTGTGACGGACTCAACAAAATCGCGATATCTGCGATTAGAGATGACGTCACGTTGGAACCGTCATTGAAAATGGATTGTTTGCGTGACAGTTTTCTGCCCTTCCAAGCTGCCCTAATCGGTTTTCCTAATCTCGTTTTGGCGTAGGTATACCCACGACGCGATCGGCGGGCATACGCCTGCAAACCTACAACACCCACGTGAACCTACACAATTGCATGGATAAGGTTTTTATTCGACATGCAAATGATGTTCCGAGAGTAAAGCAAGTAAATTATAGAATTATTTTTTTAATTCTAATAAAATATGCAGAAATCTTAGAGAATATTGATCAAGCCATACAACTTTGCAGAATCTAATAGGCAGAATGCAGAATATTTCAATCATCCAATGAAGTTTATCAATGACCATCACGTCAATTTGTTGATAAATGACAAAATTGAATAGGGTAGCTGATATTATTTTGAGAATTTTTGCAACAATGTGCTTCTTGAAATAGATTTCCCTGTAGATCAAAACGATAGTCAATTTTTTAAAATATTCGTATTGCCAACCTAGAAAAAATAAACCAATTAATAATAATAATACATTATATTGGCAATATATAAATAACAGGATTTCTGTGTATGGAAATGTACGGGTTTCACTAACTGCTAGTAAATATAGTAAATAGGTAGACAAATCAATCTTGTTTAGGAAAGCGATGTTCATGGGCGTAGCCAAAATTTGGTCAAGGGAAGATGGGGGTGGACTAGAGGGCGGGGGAAGCAATTGATAGCTTCGTGGCGGATTAAAAATATAAGTGAAATTGGAATTATTTCAGAAATTTAGGGGGAGGGCATTGCCCCTCCCTGTCCCACTTCGTCTACGCCCATGGCGATATTGATCATGAAAATTGATTCGACAAATTAATGAAATACACTTAGCTTGTCCCAAGAGACGATTACTGCTTCTGACATGGTTTACATATTAAGCTGTGGCCCTATTCGGTATTCAGTCTTATTAGTTTCTAGTGCAAAATTTATATCAGGTACCTTTGGTCTAGTTAACAAGTAGATTAAAGTGATGGAGGTCGTATATGTATGTATTGTTTATTTATTCATATTGTTTTTAAATTAGATTATAAATAAAAATGAAGATGGACCATAAATAATGCCGACCTTATTATGCATACAGATTAACATAATAGACCGGAGTGTAAGGGTAAACATAATCATGCAAATGTTGAATGGAAAGATTAATAGAACATGCCCGTGATGGGATTGATTTAAAGGTAATGTTAAAGGGACCCTGGATATCGCTTCCCAGAAGCAATGTAGAATTTTGCAGCTTTTGCGGCAGTTCACCATCGGTGTTATAGTAGTCTGAAAGGGAGAACTACACGTTACATTATATGCCTAATGAGCTTATTTTAGCCCAACGAGTTAATTATAATATCACCCGCGTTACCCGATATTCATAAATTGGACAATTAAAAGAATTTACTTTTTTTAACGGATTCGACAAAGGGAATTCCCCAAAAAAAAACAAAGGTTATCAACGCCATGTCCATATTTACACCGCTAAATGGCAAACGTGTTATAAGCTTAGGATTGAATTTACATTTTATTATGCGAAATTATTAAACATGTTGGTTCGTATTGGACAGTCACTTTGCTCTTTTCGTGATTGTACAAAATGGATATGCAGATCTCACATTGCAACGTAGCAGTCGGATGCGCACTCGTCTGAAAACCTAATTTTTCAAAGTACGAACGACGAATTGTAAAAAATATGCATGTAAAAGATCTGTGATCTTCTCCCAAGTGACACTATGTATAAAATAAGAACACGAAGAAGCGATTTAGAACAATTCCTTTATTTATATAGTTAATAAAGCAAAAGGAAGGAAACAATTTGTATCAACCAATAATTAACTTACATAATAAATAAATGGGTTTAATAATAACAAAAATATATCACAAAAATTATATAAATACATATATACGTAATAAGCTTAAAGTAAAAGATCTCCTCTCGTGATCTCCGGATGCAGTGGCAGGTTTTTCTTAAATTCCTTTATATTTGTAATGTAGAAATCCTCGTTCTTGCCTTCGGAATTATTTAAAATACCGATAAGCTTTAAAGTGTGTTCACGTTTCGACGACGCCTGCAGTTTCGATACCTCGTGATCTGGAATTGAGAAGTATGAAATAATTTCGCAGCGTTTACGCAAGTTTACGAAAGTACCTATACTGCTTCCTCGAATCTTTCGCATTACTTTCGGGCTCATTTTAACGCTTCTCCTACCAGATTCTTCGTCTTTTACTTCGGATTTCTCTTCTACATTATGCCCAGCAACCTGTATATTGAATGAAAAACGCTGCGGTTAGAAATACAATCTCAATATGCTTCGTATTTCACTTAAGCTTTCTACACCAAATATCTCGGAAACTATTTTATATAAACAATAACAAAAATTAATGCCATCTAACGCGATAATCAATAAAAGCAGCAATTAGCAGCTGGTTCCGAAGCGTATAACTAAAATATCACCGTATTCCATAAGAATAATTATCTAACCTGAACTGTTAGTTTCTTAAACAATTTTTTACTCCCGAAGATGTTATGATCCTCCCAAAACTTCCTAATGTCAGCTAATTTAATCTCCTCAATGGCGAACGCTTCCTTTTCTTCTCGATCAAAGACAAAATCTCGATTGACTATCTCACCCCAATTTCTCCCCACTTCCTCTTCCAGATCTACATCGCCGCATCGTTTGATCTTGATCAGATCCCTCTTGATTTGATTAAACTTCTTTTCGGTTAGCTTCTTCAATTGCTTGTTCATTTGTTTGATGAACGCTTCGATCCTCGAATCGACGAAGTAGGTGGTACTCTTTCCGGCCTGCGCGTTAACCGTGATCGAGTAACCTAATATGCCGAACGTATCGCGAACCGTGCAGTAAACGTGGTAGCCCAATTGCTCTTTTGTGCGTAAAATATCGAATAGAGGCTCTTCGATGTACATCTAGAATGTTGAAAAAAAGAAAACGAGGAGATGAATTATTAAAGGAGTTATCGCACAATTGGTTTGTTATTACCATAAGTAATTCTAGTATAACGTTATTCCGCATAGTAAATCTGTCGGATTGGTAGTAATTTACTATGATGGAGTTGGAATCATTTTCATTAAAGGACATAGTCCGGCAGCAGTATTCTCCATTTGGTAACTCGTGTACTTGAATCTAGAATATTGAAAGATATTAAATGTAAACAATCTAATTGTCATATACAGCAACGACTACACCCATGATCACATGTTTCTCTGATTTGTTGCCCAAAATCAACACAGAAGACTGTATAACTTGTTGAGTCGGGATAGGCAAGAGCATCAGTGGTCTTACCTATCGCCTAAAGTGCTTATGGGGCTTCATACTACGATATGTACACTGCCGTTCAGTGAAGTTCGGTCATACATTAAAAATCTATTATATCACCCCGTATACAATTATTAATACATAAAATTAGAAAAATATT
>LR737386.1:1137819-1152765 GCA_902655005.2 Marronus borbonicus
TTTGTTTTTAGTTTCGTTTGTTTCTGTAACCTTTTCATGTTTTTTACTAACCGATCGAACTTCTCTGAACGGCAGTGTACATAATTTAAAGCAACTAGGACGCAATAACCACATTACTCTTCGATGGGTCTCAAGCCATAAAGGGATTGAAGGAAATAAAAAGTCAGATAAGCTGACCAAAGAAGCAGCGAACATGCCTTTCATTGGTCCTAACGTCTACTGCGGTCTGCAGAAAAGACACGTAAAACAAGCAATCATGAAATGGGAGGATCTCTCGCTAGGAAAACATGTTAGGACAAAATCAGGCGAAGGCACTTATATCAGGCTCGCGAAAGACAGCATCGTTGAGCAAAGGAGGCCTTAGATTACTGGCACGATTTTTGACAGGCCGTCCAGCCCTAAAGACGAAGTTGTCAGTATCAAGAAGATCTAAAGACGGAAAGAACACCTTCTATTTGCGGGAAGAATTTGACAATCCCGCACGCAAATTTACGTACATGCGCCACGCAAGAGACTGAACAAACAGTTTGAAATATATTTGAGTAGCATATCTCAAGGTAAAGCTTAATTTGATTACCTTTGGAAAATTCTCTGGCAATAACGGTTCACACTTTAAAACATCTACAATCATTTTACTAGTTTTAATAGCAGTTTCCTTATCTACATTCCCTTGAATTAAGCCGAGAATGTAGAAACTCTTCACCAGTTTATTACTGAAGCCTTTCATCATGTCGTAAGTTAACTTAAACATAGCTGCGTGCTTATCCACAGCTGTCCAATAATTGTTAAGTAGAATTGACAGCCGTATATCCCTAAAAAGAATATTTGATCGGTCGTACATGTATATAAGAAGAGGAAGAATACTTACTTAGCTAAATCAAATGGTTTTAAAAACTTATTGTGGTAGACTTTTGTTAATTTGTCTTTGACTGCTTCGAATATGTCCTTAGTTAGATTCGCGGATACCTTTTTAAAGTATGTAAGTATTAAATTCAGCAGAGTCTACAAATTAATTATTATATACTGCATTATTTTTACAAAGTAACATCTTAACATACAGGTAATTTTTCATTATATCCGTCAACTTTTATAATTATCCCTTTATCACCAACAGATATTGAATAATTCAACTCGGCTGCCGTAGCTGGATAGATTTCTTCAGTTAATTGCACTCCCAGTAAGTTAATAAACATATCAGCTAAGCAGGCACTAAAAGTAAATAATATAACGTAATAAAATTACTTTATTTAATTTAATCTGTCCATTATTACTTTATCGCTGATTCTGTTATCAAAGGCGTCATGAAATAAAAATGATAATAGCCTATTGGGAATTTGAATTTGATGTCTTGCTTATACCACAGTTCCAGTACGTTATTCGTGAATACTTTTTCTGGATATTTTGGCAGGTATGGGTGATCTCCTAGTACCGAAAAATCGTTAGTTAGGTAAGGATTTCCGGATGGCAGTGAAAAATCAGGATAAACAGGAACTTCAGACCATTTCTTTCTCCATTCCTCCGGAATATCTGCAAGGAATGCATTGGTTATTACTATTAAAGGTAGAATACGAAGTGTTAAAAACCTTTTGCCGTGTAATTAATGTTAAACCATGGTTCTGATTGGTCATAATCCATTCCATGGGGTAAAGATGAAGTTAAAATCATTATATTCATCTTGTCCACGCGTAAATGAGACATTACCATTTTTATCGCCTGCAACAACGCAAATTAGTTCTATATTAAAGGGTTTCCAGATTTGGCGTTTGGCGCGGCATTTTGCCTACTATTCATTTTGAATAACATATTTACCCCTAATGGAAAACAACGTTCCATTCGCCATATTCGCCAAACATTACTGTATCTGATTATTATTGATTGTGCAAGATCATTTCAAGGGAAAAAAGAATCTTTTGTTTATGCGCTAAGAGAAGTATAAAAAACGCCATTATTTATTACTAAGTCTGCAGAAACGAGCACCTTTCATGAAATTAGCAAAGACTAGACAGACTCGTGTTTTGTCGACTCTCGGGGCACAAACCCATTCTCATAAGATGAATAAACACGAGTCTGTCTAGTCTCTGGTAATTTCGTGAAGCGCAACTCGTATCTGTAGGCTTATTTATTACATTACCCGATGTATTAGAAAATAGAACGGATTGTGTTTTACCTTGGGATCGTATTCAAAGTATAATTCGCCTCCAGCTAGATAATACTCAGGTGGATACACCTGCATGCATTCTGCTAATTCCTCTACGAAATCAACCGGATCTTCCTCCTCTGTAAATTTAAAGGACGTGTCCTCTACAAGTTGAATTTCTTTAAATATTCTCTCTTGAGGCCCCATCTCATTCAATAAACGCAAATAAGAATATACCGCAGCTATTACCTAAAGCAGAAAAGCATTAAGGTACAATTTAACCAAGCGAAGAAATGACAAATTTACCTCATCTAAATGTTTTAAGCCGTTCTTAGTTAGTACAATGGTAATAGTAAATAGGGAATATATAGAATTATGATCTGAACCGGACTCATCATTTCCAGAAAATATCCCTAAAGCCCAAACCCTAGAAAATACAAGAACTTATTTTTATTGAAATAAATCTAAGGAGATAAGACATACTTCTTTTTTAGAAACGAAAGCAAACTACCTTTACCTTCATGCCCAATCAGCCAAGAGACATATTGGTGCGGTTTGCTCTTGTACATATGAAGCAACGAAGGCAATGGCCATGTTATGTCTACCTAAGAAATAAAGATATGTTTTTCAGGAGCCCTAGTAAATGCTTACGGTACTAAGCTTCACCTGTAGTACTTCCTTTACTGGTTCGACGTAGTACATCTTTGTAAAATTAGGAGAATCAAATATATGATCCGAATACTTTGCGAAGTCATCAGCAGGTAGGTCATTGCATGGTACATTCGAAAAACATTCAACTACAAAAGATTCTAATACTGGAATCGGTAATCTAGCCTGAAATAATGTAAGGAATAAACACTTCCAACTGCTCAAAGAGGTACTTGTACATACCTGGATAGCTAGCGTCATTCTATGCCCTGAATAGTGATATCTCCTAAATTCATGTAGTCTTTCGTACAGAACATCATCAGTTATGTTATCTCTTAAAGTCTTCAAGTTACCCCAACCAAAAGAATTGATAGCGACGTTAGGATTAAAAAGACTTAACAGCAATTGTTCTTTCCTATAAGTATCAGATGGTAAAGCCATCTGAAATTCTAAAAGATTCAAATTAAAAGTTAAAGTTATTATTAATTATTTCTTTTACATACAAATGTACAAAAAAATAGGTGTGAGGTAACATATAGAATATAATTATGCTCCACACGTTATTTGGTTATTTAAGTAAAACAATGGTTGTACTCACTGAACGCAACAGTTGTATAACAGTTAAGTGAATGGCCAAAAAGAGTGCGTAGACTTCAATTTTTTGATTTTTCAGGCAGGAAATACAGCATGTAGTCTGAAAAACTCTGGTAACTGGAGAACCGACTACAATTGAGGCTATGATAGAATAGAAACAATAGTAGCAAATCCGATGGGCAGGGGCATATTTTCCAAGATTTGTTATGACTCGACATGCTCATTTCGATGGTCAGTGGTGTGGTCCTGAGATCGTGGGGGAGTACAATCTATGAATTACTTGCGCAGACTTGATCCTTAAGAAAACCCCAACACAGTGATGTTAAATTGCACGATTTTAAGGGCCAACCAATGTCATCATTTCAGTAATTACACGGTCGGGAAATTTTGTCAAGTTCCTCTGGCAGGGTTGCAAGTCTTTCGCTGACGATTTTTTTCACCGTCTTACAAAATGGGAAGAATTTTTTTTACCCTTTATGTCCATACAATTTCTTAGTTACTCTCCATACACCTATTTTTTATTATTCACTACCGTCTAGTCTTACCTGACTCAATTGCCTCTCTTTCCCTTGTCATAGTTTCCTTCTTCATAAGTGGGGATATAAAAAATTGAGCAAATTTATCGAGACTCTTGTGCAAATGCTTTTCTAAGCATTCAAAATAAAACGTCGTAATTTCACAATCTGTAGACGCATTGTCTGAACCCCCTTTTTTCTACAAAAATTAATCAAATACTCCATGGCACAGAAATTCCAACTCTAAGGGGTGCGAACTTTTCTGAGCAAATTTGGCTGAAATGTATATTCAAAGGTAATAGTTAAGACTGCATGAAACGTTAAGCGTGCCATAATCACTTGATCCGTTATAATCAACAGTTATACATTCGGTCAACAAGTACACACCCCTACTTGGTTTTGCAATTTCCATCACTTTTATAACTGTACCTTAATAAACGAGTCGAAATCATTTTCCTGAGGGTACTTCTCGCTACCCATAAAAACCATATGTTCTAAAAAATGGGCTAAGCCTGGTATATCTGGGGGATCACTAAAACTACCAACACCTATCGACAATGCCGCGGCAGCCTTAAAATGCAAATTGGATTGAATAATCTAATTTTTACTAACGGAAAATATACCATTTTCTGCTCAGATGTCGATACTTTCTTCATCTTCGAATCATCGTGATCAGCGACTTCTGGTTCGCTTGCAGATGTTTGCGATTCAGATTCATATTCTGATTCCGTTTCATATTCAGAATCGCTACTATCATATGGATCCAATGGTCGCGTGTCTATATTAGAAATATCAGATATTATACATGCTGTTAATCCATTTTTTAAACGAATAACTCTGAAAATTTAATAAGTTATAGTAAGCACTATAGTAGCAATCTGTGTACTTCCACGCACTTGTATTCTTTCTTGTCACTAAAACTTTTTATTGGCGTTTTCAATACATCGAAATCTTTAGCACTGTTTGTCACGTCTTTATGATTTATATTACTGGAAGGTGGTTTCTTCGTATTTTTAAACATATTTCTTACGGTCAATTTCTGATTGTTGTGATAGAAAGTTCTAGATAGAAAGATAGAAAGTAACCTTAAACTGACAATCATCAAATCATATTTGACATTAAGGAAAGGGCGCTTTTAACGCGATTTGAATTGTTTATTTGCCCTAAATAAAGAAAGTATGTAACCTACAGAAGCCTATAAGGTTGTCTGTTAAAGTTAAATTTGCGATCAACAGATCAATAACCACGTGTTCAAAATTCTTATCCACGTTTTCCGATTTGATGCGATTCCACGTATTGCATTATATTTAGTTTTTGATGTAATCGCGCTTCGTTTAAGTTTACGAATCATATTTCTTCACTTCGTATTACATGCATATTGGCAATAATAATGCAGGCTTCCACGGCCAGAGTCGGTTAAAACTAAACGTGTTCCGGGTTCGGACCGTGACCCGGTTGCCATTGATCTTTCGAAATTTTTTCACCCTAATTTGGGGTAATTATTCTTAATTGTGAATATAATTTAGAATAGGCTTTTCTTTAATAGAATATACAGTGTACCCGAAATGAAAAGTACATGTCACGCGATATACGGAAAAAAATCATTTTTATCGGGCGAGTCTATTATTACGCGGCATTTGAAAAACAGGGGTGGGGAAGGATATCAGCTAATACCTCATTAGCGTACCAAGTTTGATTAGCTTACAGCTAGTTATCCTGGATACTTATTTGGTTATTGTTGCGGTTGTCTTTCCTTTTTGTATTAATAAAACTATCTCTTTCAAGGCATTTGGAAGGTCTATGGTCTAGGTACTAGTACAGTGATAAAGTCTTAATAAAAATCATGAAACTATTACATTTTTTTCAAATTGCCGACGCCACTGGCATATTTTGTTGGCGCGTCTTAACGATGGTCAGCTTTGTACTTCTCATTTTTTAGTCTATCCTAGGTACGACAGCGCCAAAACGAATGTAATGGGAATTAAAAAGATAGGATACTCAATTTTAATTGGAGTGATGAGAGCTTATTTTCATCAATTAAATCTCTTTCACATATCGTCGAAAAAGGCCATTAAGTGTTTTAATGGCTTAAGACTTCTTAATTAATTTAAGTGATTTACTGTAGAATATAACTTAAAGTTAAATGATATGTCGAATTAATTTATAGATTTCCAAATTTACAGTTTCCTACATTTCCCTATTTTCAGTTCTCCGTTTAAACAATTTTTTAACAATATTAAAGATTAAATATGTTTTTTGCAAATAGTCGTAACATCAGATTGTTTTTTTTTTTAATATTTTACTGTACATTTTTATAAGTTGGTATTCCTGTAGAGGCCAAAAAATCCTTCCATTTAAAAAATTAAAAACAGCTAACAAGGTACATTATTTATTTAATTTATATATTTGAAAGCTGTAGTTGTATTTTGAACATGACCATAGACCGCCATATTTTAAAGAAGTACACAGATATCGATGCTGCACCATTTTTTTTTAATAAATTTTCATTTGATTTAACTATAGATTAAAATAGAAAATAAAAAAAATATATATTTACTAAAAAATAATATATTTGAAAGCTGTAGTTGTATTTTAAACATGACCATAGACCCCATATTTTAAAAAAGTACATAGATATCGATGCTGCACCACTTTTTTTAAATAAATTTTCATTTGATTTAACTATAGATTAAAATAGAAAATAAAAAAAATATATATTTACTAAAAAATAATATAAGTATCTGCAAATATGCATTTCTATTTTTAATGTCCAATAGTATTATAGTATTGTCCGAAAGCAACTTTTTATAGAACGCGATATATTTAGACGATCCAACCGCTTTCCTCTCTATGCCAATATTCTATTAAACACCAGAAAGAATTATGTAAGCTTTCACCGATCTTTTAGCTTTAGGTATTCAAAATATAGTTAAAGAAAATGCGAAGAGGTTGTTGGAAAGTTGACGATGAAGAAAAAGGTACATATAGCAAATCACGCTGTGCTTGTATTAACAAAACATACGCTTTTTCTTGTATACCATCCGTATTTATTAATCGCAAACATGTTAGTTGCTAAATCCTCTCCAATCCCGCCTATTTTTAGCACTTAATTACGTTGCTGCATACATATTCGCCGCAATGGAAACATCAATATTCCACACTATCATAATTTGAATAATTATTTAATTACCGAAAATTTTATTGAAAAACATCCTTATGTTGTTCGTACAGGTGTCGTCAGATTAAAAAGTGATCGACACCACAAGTTTGATCCAAAACTCTGGCTAGATTTGTATAAACAATCTAAGCTAGGAGAACAAAGTGAATGTTCAGGTAGTAAGACATAGGTGTGAGTTATGTATTTAAACAATAAAAAGACCTAGTTGACGGTACAATTGGTGTTTTGGTCTATACAGACAATTTGGGACGTCAAAAGACTTTATCTATTTTTTTTTTATCTATTACCTAGATACATCTTAGTATTGTGTTTAGTGTTTCTATAGCAATTTCTGCGCCAAAAAATGACCGGATTCGCAGATAAATTTGAAATATGTAATATAACGTGTGCATATTCCATAAAAGATTTTGTACTTCCATTGATACTTTTAGCTATATATATTGATATAGAAGACGATGAAAGCGATGATGAAGATATCGATAGGGAATACTCCCATTGGCCCGACTTACCTGATTTGCTACTGGAAAAAATCTTTTCTTATTTATCCATAAGGGAGAAGTACTATGCTGGTTTGGTGTGTAGATCATGGTACAGAGCGTTTCACTTACCGTACGTATGGTCGCAGTTTGTTTTGGAAGATTCTACCTTGACTAGGGGACGATTTAATTACTATTCTGGTTGGCAGGTAAGAAAATGAGTAAGTATTAAATTTGTATATTTCACTATTTGTTAAATTGAAGAGAAAACTTTTCCTTTAAATGGACACTTGAATACGACAAATTTTTGTTGCTTTAATGGACTTTATTTTGATTCTTGATTATTTTCTTTTAACATGTTAATAATTATATTGTTGCAATTCTAAGAAAAAATCTTAGGTTTTACAATTTTTGTAACCATCGGATAAATTGGAAATAATAATTCCCTACCGACACGTCGCGTTGCGTGCCATTCGCCAACCGCTTGGGATCGTCACTTTGAATCTCCTCCATGCAAATCGCTAAAGATCTCGTATCTTTGACTAATATAAACATTTTTCAATGTTAACAAATATTAGTGACGATATTTATTATGCATTTTGTGCGTTAAGCCCGTTATCCGTCATAAATATTTTACGTGCAGTAGTGACGAGCAACGATATCTTCATATAGCGGTATAAGCTTGTATTGCGTTTATTATAAGGAAATACCCTGCACTTGACAAATTACAAGCGTTTTAAAAAGAATTCCATTGCGCGGTGTTCTTTCCAGCAATTCTACTCTATTGCTATTAATCACTGTAACGAATTCGTTCTTTTTGACCGATGATATAGTTATACAGATTGTTGAAAAAAACTGTCACAAACCTAAAAAGAGAATTGTATGGCCCAAAATATGAAGAAAAGTCTTAATCAACATGGATCCGCAAATAGACGATTTCGGAGATATGAACCATTTTGCGTTTACAATTTTTTATTATGTACAAACAAATAAACGATGTAATTAATGAACAAGTAGCAAAGACAAAAATTCAAACGAAATGTTCAAAGTAGCCTCCCCCCATTTCAGAGCAGTTTCCGGAAATTCACGTTTTAGATCAGATTCAAAAAGGTTTCACATATACAATCCGCCTCACGGTTTATGGCACATTTTTTATCACCCTATATATTAATAAGAATCTAATGCTATATATTTTTTCAGTACGTGTTAGACCATTTAAGGACACAAATGTGTCTATCAAAGGTTGGAAGGAACTTTCGCCATTTGACCTTTGAACCAATGATGAACTTTTATAACTTATACGAATTCATGAACATGGTATCTTGGTACATCGAACAAACAAGGGTAAAGAAAATTGAACAATCAGATATAACCGGAGTCGGCTGCAAAATACGAACATTGAAGTTCACGTTTCCTTGCGATATGTCGACGGGACAAGAAGAATCTGAAAGATTGAGATTATTTGGTACAGGCGGTAGATTATTGGCTGGATTGAAGAGGCTGATGTCTAATTTAGAACTTTTAAAGAGGTTAGAGCTTATTGATTTAATGTTAGAGCCAAAGGAAGCCGAACATTTGTTGGATGAAGTTTGCGAAATCTGCTGCTTAACTCTAAGGACTTTGATTCTGATTAATACCACTAAATTGCAATATCAACTATTGCACGTTGGAGTGTTTTTGAATCTTGAGGTATATTTATCAAAAAAAGGTTTCATTTACAATTACGTAAATCGATTTCAAAGAATTCTTTTTAAGGTTTTAATGATCAGTCCTCAAAATCTTGGAAGTGACGCAATCGAACTTATTGGTTATACAAAATTGAAACACCTACACATCGTACAAAACAAGTATTCCCCAGACGACATCATGGTTAGGCCGATTGCCGATAAAGTTTGGAAGACGTGCAGAAAAAATAACCCCGATCTAAAAGTCCATCTACGTATTGAAAGTACAAAACGTAAGGCGTTAGTGTGGCAACCTGGAGCGCCTGTTAAAAGTATCATTTTCGATTCTCCGGAAATTGGCGTAGGTGTTGGTTAGCACCATTGAATGTCATATTTTAATAAATATGATTTTCTTTCTTAGGTCGAAAATGATTCAGCTATGACAATAGTTGAAATCTACAAAAACGATATTGCCGTTTTCGGGCATTTCAATTTACCCAAAGTTGACAAATCGAAGTCATTTCATGAAAGGGCTGACTCTACTTTATTGCTATTGTGCAGACTATGCCCAAAATTGACTACATTGGTAAGAAACTATATTTAAGTTTTTATGTAATACAGGATTTGACTGGGAACCACCAACAACCACTTAGTACTTTGATTTGTAAAAGTGCCTTACTGTAGAGTTAAATGGTGCTGAGGCTCATGACATTTTAGGGAAGCAGTTTGCGTGGTATATATTGCAAGAGACTTTTTAATACAAAGAATTCCGTAGACGAAACGTGAACGTAAACGTAGACGTAAACGTAGATGTAAACGTTGGACGTAAAGGAAAACTTGAACATAAACAAGTTAGACCCGGTTAGCTAGAAATGGAGCGACATTGACAATTTAATTTTGTCCAATCTTCATTAAAAAGGAAAATAATGGTTGATAAAAATGATCGGTGTGCTCATTTTACTAAAAAAGCTAATGAATTCACGTTTACGTTCACATCAATTGTGAAACGACCTTTAGTGATAAGTTTGTTTGTATAACTCAGTTATTTTCTCTTAGTTAAAAGATAGACTTTAACATTATTCCATTTTTGAGTAAGGCTCTTTTTGGGAGAAATTTAAGATCATTTTTTTAAATATGAAAATTAACCTTTAAAAAAGGATTCTTATTTACACTGCAATTGCAGATTATAACAGAATGGATATCTACAACAACCCTCCTGTTAATAGCAAGTACCGCTAGAAATTTGCGGTACTTGCACGTCCGACAACAAGCTGTGATAAAGAAGTGTGATTGGCCGCAAAGTTCAGATTGGAGCGACGAATTCTACGAATGGCTGCAGACCAACAGTAGACGCTACAGTAACGCGGAGAAAGAAATATCACAAATTCTCGGTTACAAATGGAAAATGCTGTCTGATAGGGAGTTTCAAAATCTGGAGATTGACTTGTATTCCAATAGAATTTACTAGACTTGCTATTTATATTGTTATTATCTATATTATCAGGTTATTTCGTCCTAGTCCTTAGGTTTAAGAGCAATGTAAGTAATATCATCGTATACTTATGATTTTGTTAAGAGCTAATTTCTTAATATATTGTGCTTTATGTATTGTATAAATATTATGTTTTCGTAATACTATTAGGATGTTAACGTTTATAAAACTTTCATATTTTAAAAAATCTTGTTATAGTTTGTTTACTAGCATAATACAAACAAAAAACAAAACGTAGATATTGCATTTTTCTACTGCTTCCACTCTACTACTACACTTTATAAGTATAAATATATATAACGGATGTAAAAGCTTATGTCCACATAAATTATCATTACGATCGACATATATACTGTATTTATTTTATACATTACCATTCATAGAAATTGTACACTAATACTAGCAGTAATAGCAATTTAGGTGCAACATGGTGTGACGTACTTATCGCACCTTCGGAACCTGGACCTAGCTTTCCTATATATATTTCTATATACTTCGCCAACGTTAACGTCAGGACATTCGCATTCGACGAGAGTTTCGTTTTGTCTGTAAAAGAAGCATATTGTACTTTATTCGGTAGCCAAGAGTTTAATTACGTTTAAATACGGTGATACCCTTCTTAAATTAAGTATATTAAAGGCTAATAGCAGCTATCAACCACTTACGACATATTCGGTGACGTAGGCAAACTATCATCCATTTCATACACGTCACAAGCACAATCTATGAAAGAATCTAAAGTCTGATTTAATCTCTGATGCAATCTTGCGGCTAGACTGGGTTTTATTTGCGACATGCAGAAGCACGCCCTTTCATTTTCATCATCAGTGGTCTTGGGAGATGTACAACGGATTACTTTAGCATTTCCAGCATTCATGATTTCCTCACATGTGCAGTACTTATGTCCAGGTTTCTGCATTAAACGTGTTTTCCGCGGCGATCTACCGTCACCCTGCAAAAACAAAAAGGTTGAATTTGCTTCGACAATGGGAGTGCCGGAAGTACCGCTGGAGATGCCGAACGAGGGCTTTCGAAGTAGTATTTATATTTTGAGCACACTGGACATTTTTTATATTCGTGCCCACCTAAGCACGAACAACATTTTTTAGCAGCTAAAAAGTTAGGATTAGTGTGTTCGAAGTGGTTGGGAGAGTTTATTACCGTCTGTCATCGATTTAGCTTTTAGCCAACATTCGGCTTTTCCAGTAGGCGGAGTTACACAAAATCCTGTCGGTTTCTTTGCATGACGGCCACTATCAAGCAAATGGGGACTGATTGCGTTAATTTTGCGACTGCAAAAGAAGAAAGTTATACGAGAGCTAAAGAGTTATTATTGCAGATACTAATTTACCATCTACATTTTCCTTTTACTTCCGGTCCTAGACCTTGAGGCTTTCTAGACAATAAATTATCGTCCACCTTGCGATATGTGAAAGGGGGTCGGCCCATTTTTCTAGATTTCGAGAAGCATTTACGAGATCTGAAAAATTAGCTTCAGGTTTGGTATAAATGTATTTTCCGATTTATGTTACAAAGTTAGTTCATTTGCATGTTAAGAATTACCGATGATAACCCGTTGAATGACAAACTTTTCGTTGATGAATCGGATTGCTCCTTATATGGTTTCCTTGTGATGGTATTACTTTAGGATTGACAACGTACGAGGTACATTTCTTTGTATCGCAAACTGTATCTTCGATAATAGTTTTAGTCGATACTTCAACTTTGGGTGCGATTAACCCCTGCAAAAACGAATATCTTATTTTGTGAATATTGGAAAGTAGTAATTTTTATAAAAAAAAAATGAAGTCTTGTAATTTTAAGATAAGTGATTGAGATACACAGTGGGTAGTCATATAATTAAGCGCGCCATATTTTCACTTATTTAAAATAAAATTTTGTAATTGGAGGAAATTTCTAGAAGCACGTTCTCATAGAGTTCTTATGCGTTCCATGATGTATGATGACTCATTACTTCAAGTTCTTTGATTATAATTGTTTCCTTTATTACACAAAAATAATGGCGTATCTCTTTGCAAAATAGAATTTTGGTATTAACTAAAACCAGTTTTATGAAAATTTATATAACTAAGTGTTACCTACCGGGAAATTTCCTGCAGGTTCCATGAGTAAGTCAATATCAACACCAGGCACGGATCCTTGCTTAGTGCTTGGATAAAGCAATTCACTTAAATTTGTTTGAAACGAAGCCAAAACGTTTCCAATTTCACAGTTCTGCCATTGTATTAACTCCACGTATAAATATTCTCTATCTAGTTAAAAATTAAGAATCAAAGTTAACCGGCTACTTGTCACTTTTCTGCGTATAAAAGTCCTTACTTAGAATTTTTTGCAGTTCAGATAACCGTTGTGCCTCGAAGAATGTTTTGTAGAATATAAATTTTTCATGGCACAGCAATGGGAAAACAGGTTCTGAAGTTATTGTTTGAATACAGGAATCTAGCATAAGTAATTGGAGGGAAATTTTACCATTTGGACAGAGATAGACTCCTGGGCATGTTACCTGTAACAGAAGATTTGATGAAATAATTAAATTGAGGTAACTTTAGAAAGTTTATTACGCCTCAACGTAATATATTATTTTTTATAGAAGCTATTGATAAAACATAAATTAAAAATAGAACTTGGACGTATAAGTAATTGTATTATTTTTTTAATATTAAATTAATTAATTTAATATTACACTAATTATTAGCAACTTATTAACATTATTTGAAATAAGCTATCAATATTCTTCGAAAAAGAGAAAATTTACTTACAGCATGAATATCCAATTCCACCTGTATTTGTAAAGCTTTCCTCTGCATTTTCTATTAAAATTCTAAAATCTTCCAAATAAATAAAAGAACAGAATACAAATAAAACCCGCAAAAAAAGTTATGCGGTTAGACAACATCATTTTTGTCAAATTTGACACAGTTTTTGTAGGCCAGTGAGGCCAATACCCTTCCAAGTCGCGTGTTCACAATCGTCAAGTATCCTAGAAACAAAATATCGATTTTACAGAGATGTGGCATATTTTTCAAATGGGCATTAAACTTACCGCTATCAAATATACAAGGTGAATCAAAATTGATGTTAAGGAGAAATCGCATGAAATTTTATTTGATTTAAAAATTAAACGTAATCGTTATCGGAAATGTAGAAAATTTCCTTTAAATGCCGCTATTTTAAGAGAAAAATGCCTCTAAAACTTCTTATGCTTCAAGCGTAAACCACTTTTTAAAACGCCAGCAATTGGTGTGACGTCATTAGGTCACACACAATTAGGTACAATAGCGGAAACTTTTTTTTTCTTCAAATGTGGCCGTTTGGAAATGTTCCTTGGAAAGAGAATTTGTTCCTGAGTGAGCAAGTGGAGTACCCAAAACGCAGTTAGCTTTTTCATACCCAAATCTTCAGTCAATATATGTCGAACATGTTTATAACGTTTTCATAAGAAGGATGCATGCGTTTTACTTCCATTTCACATGAGGAGTTCGCCCAATTTTTTTATTAAACTATTAATGCTATTCGGTCAACGACAAGGAAAGGTTTTAAAGTTATAGAAGAAAATCGTATATTGCAATATAAAAAATATAGGCAATTAATCTGATTCTATCACATAAAATAATATCATGAATCTCATATTTATAAATAATAATAATAGAAAAACACATTAAAACAATATTATTTAACATCACACTACGAGACGGAATGTAAATTTTGCTGCATAAATGACAAGATCTGTAAAATGTTTCTGTTTAAACGACCAGCATTTGTAATATAAATGTACGACAATTATTCACAAATATTTTCTTTTCCATCGCTCCTTTTGATTTTATTCACCTATAAATAAAAAAATACTATCAACAAATAATTCTACATCAAATTTTCAATGGTCCATCAATTGTTTTAGAACCAATCACGAAAGATTCATAAGAAATTTGGCAACTTAAAACATTCAGCAAAAAAGAAACTTGTACAAACATCTATTTTAGTTGACCACGCCAAAAAGAGATATACCGGAGTGGTTTGAAAAGTCCGTGAAAAGTCAGAGAGATGGTACCATTTTTAAGTATGGATGAAAAAGTTTCGTATGTTAATAGAACATTACTGATGAAAGACAAATCACCTCAGGAGACCTACAGAAAACCTTGCTAAACGTCATGGTGAATCTGCGCCTTCGATTAGAATAGTTTACCAGGTGTGTCGGTAATTCCTTTCCGGTTTTTCCGGCAG
>LR737386.1:1157765-1189918 GCA_902655005.2 Marronus borbonicus
ATTAAACTTGTGTGGTGCGGAGGGTGCCGATACTTATGTGTTGTTTATGAAAACTAAATTGTAGCGCTAATTTCAACGGACATTTCCAGGAAATTGCAATTATATAAATAAGTAAATCGCACCGAAAAAAAATAATGTTTATTCTTATAATTGATAACGAATACAACGGAACAAAAATACATAAAATTGATATCTTTTTCATTCATCCTTCGGAATATTTATGAACATCTGCGCGTATAAATGTCCCACTGTTTTGATGTTTCTTTGCATAATAATCCGCAGGGTGTTGGTATATACTTCCGGAGGTCTAGCTATAGTTGGATCTCTCCAATGCAATCCATTGCTATCCGCAGTAAATAGAGCTGGCGATGGAATATGATCACGCATATAACTCCAAATGCAGTCCCTCAGAATGGCTACAATCTGCGAGTAAAAATATTTAACTTTAAACTAATTTCTTTAAGTTTTAACTTACCTCAAAAGAATTGAAATAAAAAATCACATCCCTTATACCACAGAGCGGAGGGGGAAGCAATTGGCCTAGAGACATGACCTCAATAACTTTTACAGTTGTTTCCATTAAAGACTTAAAGCTTTCGGTATGTGTAGATTTGCTCTGATCTCCCATACTACTCCATTGGTGCATTAACGTAGCTGTTAATGCTCGTATTATAACGGAACAGTAGCATAATGCAGGTCGATGCACCGCAACTAAAGATAAAAGTTCCCACAGGAGAGGTGTGGAACTAAATAACCGTCTAATAAAAAGATCTCTTTCGATTGTAACTTTCGAAAACTCTTCTTCAGGCCATGGTAAACCGTTATACATCACATCTGGACTTATATATTGCACTAGGAGTAAAGAAACTTGTATTATATTATCTTGAAGGACCTCCGTTTCTTTTTCTGAATCAGGAGGGCCCAGACAACATGATTTGATCATTCTTATTAATTGCATAGTATTATTTGATATATTATCCAATGCTAATGAATGTAACGAAATGGATTTTCTTTTTCCAGTTCCTATAATTCCTCCGTTATAAACTGATGAGTGCTTGGTTAGAGGTATTGTTTTACTCTGCAATAATAGGACAAATATATATTATTTGCGATTGTAAACTATTTATTTTCCCTTATTTTACCAATTTCTTATTCTGCTTCAAAAGTAGCTTATCGGCATGTTCGTGAGAAGCCTGATTCTTGATTTTAGCTCCAAACAATACATTGTAAGGTGAAAACAATGCTATCTCGACTAATTCTCTGAGAGCTAATATTCTGGCAATATTTGAATGGACACATAATCGTTTTAAGATTTCCACTATACAATTATATCCTTTCAACCTCATGATTTCATCTAGAAATTAACTTGTAGTTTACAAACATAATTAATAATTATGTTGATACCTCTTTCTTGGCAGCAAACAAAGAAGTAGTTGACTATGCCACCCGTAAAATTGATGACAACTTGTAACGGTGGACTGTAAGACCGGCCATTGTTGTATGTCGGGATGTTTAATATTTCCAAAATCTCTGCGAATGTATGTAACGTTTTGTTGTCTAAGTTACTTTTCGCGAAGATTGATGTGAAAGTTATGAGATTCTGCTGAAGAGCTCTAGTTATTATTTGAGAACGTAACATTTGCACTTTGTTCGATTTTTCCCATCTGCAATAGTATAATTTTCCCTAATATTCTTGTGAAAAATGTCACACAAACTTAAAATCTATTTTACCTCAATAAAATCAGAAGATTATACCATATTTGCGAAAAATCATCTTCGTCGTTTTCATTTAGGATTGCTAATTCTTGTATATATTCATTAAAAATTTGATCTAAGACAGCAGCAAAGTATCCCCCTTTATTATGATAGGGTTGAAAGCTCTTGTCGATCAGTTCATCGGAAAGAATTCTAACCAAAAGAACCAAGTGATGATCAGTTCTTGCGTTTTGAAATAAAAATTTGGCCGATTTGATTAGTATTGCTGGATTTTTATGACCTGTAATAAGATGTAAATACACCTGATGATATTTATAAATTAATTAATTACCTATGAATATGATTATTCTTGCTGCGGTTTGGGATCTAACAATCTTCGGATTTAATAACATAACGTGAATATCATCTATCTCGTTCATAATAGAATTTAGGATACCGTGATGATGGCTTAGATCGTTTCTAATAGAATAATCAATTTCTCTTAGTACGAATTCTGGAATATACATAGATCAATAGCTATTTGAGATGTTCGTACCATTTATAAGAATACCTAGTACATCCCTAGCATTCATTTTAATAGTTAGGTTCTGGATTTCGTCTGTTGAAGATACATCTTCTAAAAATATACAATCCAATAGCAAATTTATTATTTGAGAGGCACCTTTTTCACATTTCAGGATAAGATTAATGAGTAAATCCTAGAAAGTACAACAGAGCGTATAGAGTATTAACGGGATGGTTAGTTCCATTATGAACATAAATATATTCAAATTTTTGTCAAAATGTATAGGACGTCCGCTATATGCAACGCGAAAAGCACTTTTTAAGTATGAATAGTATATAAAGTGTCCTAAAAATTCATGTTTAAGAACAATACACATTCACCATTCATAGTATTAAAGGTTTTTGTCGGGCGATCCATTAAAAACTACATCAATTAATCAAATACCTTCTTACTTGTATGTTCAATAATGTAAACACTATCTAGAAACGGAAGATATCTTACTTGTAATGCCTCGGGCGATCCAAAATATTTACACCAATCATCGGTAAAATTGTACAGCTGTAAAATAACCTCCAACGAAACTACGAATAAATGCGAAACAATTATTTTAATAAAAATGATATAAGCACCATACTCACCTGTATGATATATATTGCTACAAATTGTCGATAGTAATGTGGATGATAAATTTGACAAATGTAGCAAGAATGGAATCGTGGCTTTTTTCTGTAATCGTGTAGCATCATTATCTTGGATAGTATCCACAATCAAACTAGACTAAAATGTAAAATTACGATAGTTAATATTCCATAAAATGCAGAGTTAGATAAGTATCGACACTCACGTTAAATAAATGTAATAATGCTGTCCTTATGTCATTACAATGGTTACTAGCAAGATGTCCTAAAATGCCAACAACTGATTTCAATTTCGGTGAATTGCAACCCTGTTCGTAACATTTATTTTGGCAAAAATCTTTCAAACCACATGATAGTACTCTAGTTATGACGGTATTAGGAAAACAACTTCCAACATGAGCGACTACCCAATCAAAATTTGGCGAATGCTTAATGGAGGTATCTTAAAACATAAAAGTATAATTTCATGCTACTTATACATACCTAACATACCTAATAATGCATTGATACAAGCCTCTGTGTCGGAGTGCATTAGACATGATAAACATTGCGTGGTAATATCAATCAATGTTCTCGTAGCTCGACAATTCATCCATAATTGCAATGTTTCATTTAAACCTATTCGTAACAATAAATTTCGATTATACTTTTAAAAAGCATATTCAAAGATAAATACCTGTCGATATATGCGCTCGTTCAGCATACTTCGTCGATATTTCACCTAACAATTCCAGGGACCAGGTGCTGATGATAGGAGCCCATGCTTCCGCGTTTCCAGTTACAAAGCTACATAATACGGAATAAATTTCTGCTATTATCGCTTCATCATATTCTGAAACTGGCGGCATAGTTCCAGTAGATACTTCTGTCTACAATAATTAAAGGTAACCATGCGAAACTTTGCTGTAATATATTCATTTACCTCGATAGCACGAACATAATTTTCAGAAGCTTTATCGAACACTGAACAAAAATATGATAACACTGCGTCTCTAGCAGCAGGTAGCGATTTTAAAATTGATAGAGCCGTCCTTGTTAGGTCTAAAGGATTGCATTTTGTTTGTTTCGTAACTCCATCAATGAATACTTTCAAATCACTCAAGGAATCTTGTTGAGTGGTATTTCTAAATATTGTTTGCTGAGAGACCATATCTGAAATTATTTAAATCACATAAGAATATAAATAAATTAATAAGTGCAAATGAAAAATAAATTGATATTTAAGGTTATTACTGTTGTGAAGAATTTTAGTTTTATAATGTTGGTTATAGCACGCCATTGCCCCTTTAAATTTAAAATTATTGTAATTTGAATGGGACCCCCACGAATGCTGGTCTGTGCATAGTCTTGTCGTTTTTTAATAATAAGCCATGCTTAGAAATTTCTGATTGTGTCATTGGGAAATAAAATCTTTCATCGTTCCTATCGATTTGACCCAAAGAAACGTTACTGAACCAACCGTATCTAAAAACATGGCAATTTTAAAGTTGTAAAGTAAAGAATTTTTTACGAGCCCAACAGTTGGTTGCTAGTTGCTGGCCACGAAAATTTATCTTTCGGACCCTTATCTCTGTATTTTCGAATTTGCTTAAGCAATTCTTCATTGACTTTGGTTACATCTAACGCATCATATTTGGAATAAAACTTTCCGGCTATCGCAGATCCTGAAAGATCGTCAAAAATAGAATATAGGCCAATGGATTTTCAAACATTTAACAATACTGTGATAGTTTGGTCTATAATGGGCATATACTTTAAAGTATTTTTCTTCTTTAAGGCAATGTTCCCTTAGTATTATATCGTCCCGAAGTCTCATTGCGAAAAGGAGCAGAGAATTGGATACTGTTAATTTAAAAAAGAAATTTCGAAAATGGAAATGACAATGGCGTTTAAAATTTGCTAAAATACCAAATTTTTCATTTTTTTTTTGAAAAAAAAATGTCATTTCTCTTTGGTCTGACCTAGTAATGGTTATTAACTATAAACTTTGCGTTAGTGCATTTTCCGTTACGTTGTACAGTCATCCTTTGGCTTATAACGTAACGTAAAATAATTGCTAAAAACACGTCTGCGGAACGTCGGAAAATAAATGTTATATTTGACGATTAAGACTAAACGTGTTCTGAGTTCGGACCGTATCATGGTTAAATGAGAACTCAACGTTTCGCCTACAATTATATGGAACTCCTTCAGGAGAGGAAAAGGTGGTAGGCCACAGTGCGTGCTGTTTTAGATTTTAGTTCGCGTGATCGAATTTTAATCTTTAAACCAAGTTTCAACAGAGTTTTTGAAAACGCGACTATTCGCCTATTTCCAAAAGCCAGTCATTCAAAATATTTTTTGTATTCATTTACTATAATCGGCAATTTCGCGCATTCAAATCAGTGCGTGAAGTAAAGTTAGTACTTACTAAATGTAACAGAAATGAAAGTAAAGTTACTAAGTTACTAAGATATTGTATTGTACTTATAACTGCGCCAGCAGAAACGAGTTGCGCTTCAGAAAGATAGGAGAGACTAGACAGACTCGTGTCTATTCGTCTCATAAGAAAGAGTTCGTGTTGCCTACTGGTTTCCTCCGAGTATCGACAAGACACGAATCTGTCTAGAAAGTGATCGTTTCTGCAGGCTTACTTATAACGTAACTTGCGCGAAAACATCAATGTTCCATTTCATCCCATCAAAAAGAAAACAATTGGTAGGTAAAAAAGAATCAAAATGAATATTACTTTATTCGCATTCTTTACATGCTGTCTTGTTCATTTTCCCAGGCTAATATTTTATTCATGGTTAATATCCCTTTCATACTCCATGCCTCCAGCGGATCTGGCGGTGAATTTGGTTCGGAATAAACTTTGTTGTTTGCAGATTCGCAACCCCTGGGCATTACTTGCACAAATGGTGTTACTCTGGAAAGTATATGTTTGACAAGCTTATTAGACACAAACAGCATAGATATGAAACAAAGCGGTTTCGTATTACTGTGTATGGATGATGTGATATTATAGCCTTTGTCTAGGTTGTCTATTAAGAACGTGTACATACTTTTCAAAAATACACTACAATTAATAAAAAGGTGATCAGTTTTTACAAAAAAAAAGAGTTCATTTGTTATCGTTATTAAACTTTAAGCATCAAATTTCAGCACACTAGATACCCTATTTGGAATAACACAAAAATTGTAACAAACGTTATAAAGGAGAGTGAATAGGAGCACAATCAGGAGGTGCAATAATTCGATACTTCAAACAGTGTTTAAAACTGGGAAGATGGGAGATTTTGTCGTTGCCAACAAGTTAAATAATAATAATAAATATCTACGTTAAATTTAATGGATGGAGTATTGGCCTCAAACAATAGATTATTTTAATGTATAATATGCTAATAGATATGTACACATATATACAATGCATTTGTAGCAGAAAATTGATGTCTTTTTATTTATTTTTTTTTTTTGGAAAATAGCTATTCCGAAACGAACGCAAATTATACCTATTCGCCTTGGCAGTTTTTGGCCTTTTTTTACGTTTATGCTTTCTACTCGATCCACGTCCAATATCCTCAACCCTAGCAGTGGACTCAGACAGTGCAACTAATCTACAACATTATACAGCGTTATAAGAAACAAACGAATTTACACGCCGCCATATTTAGCTTTACAAGCTGTCATTTCCAAGCGCGACATCTATATTGTAAGGCCGTAGACTTTGCGATTTGTCATCCGTCATCTTCACGCATTCCCTAACATGCTTTATACGTTCTTCTATGTAATCCAAACTTTCGTTTTTGTCTTCCTCTTTGCTTTGAATAGTATTGGTCACGGTGTCTGAAGAACTAGATTCCGATTCGTTGAACAGATTCCTCTTATCGGAAAATTTCGATTTTCCCGAGGTTGATCGTGAATTTGCGGATTTTGCTCTGCGTGTTCTCGAAACTCTACCCAACAAAGGCCCCTCTGCACAAAAAAAAAATAGTTCAAAGTTCTGAATATAAACTGTGAAAAAGAAGCTATGCTACCACCAAATCCATCACTATCGCTAGGATCTAACGTTGAGTACTTCTTTTTGATGGTCTGCTCGACTTTCTTTACAAAAGCGTCAGTACCAGCAAAAATTCCAGCCACGCTTTTGACGCTAACATTCGGTTTTAAAGTTATTTCCTCAGCGTTACTTATATTGGCAGCCTTTACTGCTAAATCTTGCAATTTCTCTGTTTCACATTTAATCCTAGAACATAGGACTAACTCCCTCAGCGGATCTACATCTTCTATTTCAGAAGTTGAGCTCTTCAATTGCGTTGTTTTACTTAAATTATCCCCAAATGCATGTGGTTTAGAGGCTTGTAGATCTGGAGCATCAGATAAGTGTGTGAATGTTCCAAAAATTGAGGAAACCCCTGGTACTTTTGGGATTACAGTGTTTAATGCGGTATTGACCTGATTATTTAATGCCACTTTACCAGTATCCTGCAGACATTTCGAGAAATTTAAGACAATTCAAACAATGGTTGTGTATCAATACCTTGTTTTGTACTTCAACAGTTCCAGACGCCATATTAATGTCTATATCGTGTGTGAAAGCCATAACATCTAAGGCAGCTGTAAGGGCACCGCTAAAAGCACCGGTTAAATTTGCATCTTTAGGAATTAATGTTGGGCTAAAAAAAAATCAAAATCTCAATTGGAAATTCAGTTCGTTTTCGTTTTGTAATATAACAAAATAACAATTAATTAATTTGGATGGGTTAAAAAGAAGCATATAAATAGAGTGACCCCGTTCTTTGCCGGAGTTCGTTTTGGGGCGCCCTTTGAAAAAAATTCAAAAAGTTGGGCCATCCTATTATTGTACTTACCCTTTCTTTTTAACTGGCGTATTTATTGATTCTCTACCCCACATCATGCATCTCATTTCTTCGCCGGTTAATCCCCGTTGCTTCAAGGCATTTATGGTCACCTTGCCAACCCTCTGCAATCCACATAGATTCTAATTTATTTGGTACTTCAATAAATTCATACCTTCCAGTTCGCTACAGCACCTTTTCTTTGTTTGGCTCTTGTCTTGCTTTTAGATTTGATCACCATGACTCCTCTTTGCTCGGTGCTAGGGTCTTCGCTTGGTCCCAACGATATGCTATATTCCTGAAGGTAGCGGTGTGCGTCTGCTTGAGGTATGGCTTGTTCGAGCGTTATTACTATCTTTGCCCACTAAAATGTCGATTATTGTTGATCAAGCAAATATTTCGCGCACGTTAAGCATACCTGCTTCATCCACTCTTTTTCGCTTTGTTCGATAACATGCGCATAGGTGTTACCCATCATGGCGATTAACATATTGAGAAGTAAAATAGGCACAAACACCATAAATAATCCAAATACAGCTTTACTTAACCCTGGGTAAGTCGTCATGGATAATTCGGAATACTAAAATTAACATTGTGAGGAAAATTACGAATACCTGAGGATTTTTCAATAGAAACAACGGAATTCAGCTGTTTGCGCGGTTATTTAAATATTGGCGATACGTCTGTCAACTATTTTGTAAACGTGTTTCTATTAAATAATCTTTGTATCCAATAATTACACTGGCTTACATCATAGTTACCCATTGTTATTTGAAACAGAGCCATCCAAGTTGAGATGTAGTTCTGGTACAATGTATTTTTGGCATTAGGAAAGCCTTTGTAAAGAAAAAAGAATGATTGTGAGAAGCCAAATAATACAATAGAGTAGATTATTGAGAAGGTTAGCATATCACCAGTAATCATGCTATAGATCATCGTTACGAATGGTCCTGTTAAGCGTACTGCTCTATAGTAAAGAAAAAGTACTAAGTATACGTAAAACATCTTCCAGGCAGAAATATTTACCCTGCAAAAAACATAAGTAGAAACCAGGATCCAGGTACAGCAAAACACAGTATTGCCTCCTCGGTATCTCTGTCATCTAATAGTCTACATGGTATACAAGCGAGTATCAATAAGTTTGATACTAAAAATATAACCTTTGCTGGTGAATTATACTGAAATGAAGAAAGGATTAGTCTAAATCAATTGAACTGAGGTGTCATGAAATAATAAAGCTAAGGCACCTGTTGTTTTAAAAAAGCCCAGAATCCCTGATTCCTAATCTCATCGCCCTGCTGCAGAATGACGTAACTTAGAACACATAATACTGTACATATTTCACATACGTATCTCATGATCACTGCGACGTCATCCGAATGTTCCAAGAGCGGCGTGTCAGGATCATCCGGCCTGAAATATACGGCTAGAGATAAGAACAAAAGATGCACCAAGAGAATTAGAAGTCTTTTAAGGAATTGGTTCTAAAATTTAATAAGATGTCAAGTTTTTGCACGCCGAACATTTAATTCTATTTACTCTAGCAAATGTCTTCCATTTTTCTTCTAGCAATCTTTGTATAATTCCTCCATCTAACATGTCTAAATGCGCCTCCTTTGTACCATTCAAGATTATAAATAAAGCCGAATTCCAATCTGCGGAAAGTGGCTATGGTTAGATTTAGTAAAATTATTAGAACACGTACTTACTTGTTTTACCATTTGGCAACAACGTATCTAACGCATTAAGCGGATATGCAGAACAAGTGATGTTGCTGTACCTCCAAAATTCTTTAGCTGAAAGTTCTAACATCTCCCTGAACACTTCTGCACGACCTATAATAGCAAATATTATATAAAACTTTTCCTTTTAATCGATCGTGAAAAAGCGATTTACCCAATTTACAAGCCAATGTTAAAGGTGTTAAACCGGCTCTGTTTGCGATCCCATTGCTAGCGGGAAGCTTTGGATGTCTCAGAGCGTATCCAAACATGTCCTAAAATAACGGAAAATAACTGCGATTGATGCTTTAAATCAAAATATTGGTAATTCTCCAGTTTACAGCTCGACACGAAAACGAATGCAACGTTGCCAAATGTTCGTTAAATACATTGATCGTCACTTGTAGAAGTATTTAGATTTATTAGTTTAGTTTAATTTTCTCAACAACAAATGATAGGAAAAGCTGTTTCAATGATGCTGAGTAGAAATAAAAATTAAATGATCAATATTGCTAACCTAAGTTAATAAATGAACGCTATTATTTGGAGAATTTGACAACACTGTCCAATTACGCGCAAGCGTAGATGAGTCACGTGAAATCGAAGCCGTTAACTACGGGATTACCCACAATACCACTTACCAATTTATCACAAACAACTACCATGTGCAAGATCATATTACCAAAGTTATCCTGATAATCGGGATTTGCTCCTGTATCTAATAGAAGGTTATATACGCTTTCGTTGGCACAACAGGCGGCCCAAGCTAAAGGATACTCCCCTAAGTATGCTAAGCCCTCATAATCGGTGTGCTTGGCCGGTTTTGGTCGTTGTTGATCTCTCGGCAGAAAAAAACTACCTGAAAGTTTTTACGGTGATGCAAAATATCATATAAAGATGTTTTGGATTACTTACCGATTGCTCGTTGGTTGACATTAGCGCCTGCTTCGATTAAATCTTGTACTAACTCGTTGTTATTGTAGGCAATTGCTAGATGTAAAGCGCTAGCACCTAGGATGTTAAAATTTTACGAAGAAGTTTTATTGTAATCCGAAACTTACAGTTAGATTTATTATCAACTTACCTAAGTATTCCTCACCTTCAACGACATCTACCGCTAATTTAGGAAAACATTTAATTAACGTCCTTGCTAATCTAGTATGGATTTTCGTATCACATATTATTAAGACGTGTATCAATGTTTCACCCAATGATCCTCTATATTGCATCTGCCAACAAGCTTCATGATCGGTCCATTTAGCTAACGGATCGTGAGCACTTAACGAGGCCTCAATTGGTAGAGCCACTTGTTCCTGATCTCGAAATTTCCAACGCAGATACTCAGCCCTATTAATTATTTGTCCTTTACCCTCCGCGTACATCAATTGTCCGAATTGTTCCTTGACCAATTTTTCCACTTCTGCCTGTCCTCCTACGTTGTAAGCATCGATAAGTTCGCCGCCTTAGAAAAAAAATGAAAACACTTAAGATGGCATCGGTGTAACGATTTTCTACTTACCTTTTTTATAATTGGCAAGTTTGTATAGCAGACACTGATCCTGATTCGAAGCTTGACTGATTACCCGGTCTAGAATCGAACCACTCTGTAGGATTTTACTTTTTCTTTTACCGCACGGTTTGCACAAATTGCCACCCATCTTCGGCAAAGTTTGAGAATCATTTCACTTACAAAGTGTTTTCAAAGGAACTGTGTAACTTTCGAAGATAGTTGGCTGAGATCGATATAGGGGGTCACGGATTTCCTAAGTTCCAAACAATGTCAAGGTATACAAACAATTTGTGCTTGGAACCGTCTGGCACCAACAGAGTTGAATCAACAAGGATTCGGGAAGAATAAATGACTCTAAAATATACATACAGAAATACAATTAACTAATTAAAATAATAAATCGATAACTTCAGTAGTTTTGAACGCGTGGATAACTAGACGGTCTTCTTTAAAATATCGAAAATCAAGAAGAACTTGCAGCTTTAATTAACTTAGAAAAAGAATATGTTTCTTTTGTTTATGGGTATAATTAGTTAATTAGAAAACGTAAATTGTATATTATTCCAATTATGTGCATTATTAACTAAATAGTCCTCCTATGGCAAACAACATAAAAGTATCGGCAACCTCCGCACCACACAAGTTTGATTAACCTATTCGGGACGGCCGTTTCGAAAAGGCGAGTATCGAAACGGCTGTTCCGGATTCGTTAATTAAATTTATGGGGTGTGCGGAAGTTGCCGATACTTTCGTGTTGTTTGCCATACTACGCCACAATCGTTGTTATCATTGTTAAACTTTTTCTATATCGATAAATAATATTAATATAATTTCTATATCGAATAAAAACGTGGGAAATATAGTATGTCATTATTGAATCAGATTTGGTTGTCAACTGGTATATATTCAGAGGAAAATTAGAAGAACAGATAACATTTTAAAATAAAACACCGATATTTTGATTTAATCATAAATATGGAGCAAGACATGGATAAATGCTCTCCTTGGCTTTACTGGCGCATTTCTGTGGGAAGGTAAAAATCACTAGAATCTGGGATAAAATTACAATCTGATAGCCATTGTACTCGTATTTTCTTTTACTTTTAAATGATATCCACCCTTCCTCAACCTCTAATCTAGAAGTCTAACAGAGATTCTGGCAGAGAATGCATAGTGCAAATAGATATATACCGCTTGTAAAAAGTGAGAATTTCTTCCACTTATAGAGAAAAGGTTTTGCAAAAGACAGAAACATTTACCTTTAAAAACATTATTTTAACATAAGTATTGTGAAGGCCCTACCACAACAGATTTCGTAGTGCATTGCTACATTCGCAACAATAATAATTAGAAAGGAACTTAAAAGTGAATAGGAAGATAGGTTTGCTGAATTGAAAACATATTTTTTTTATTATATAAAGGTTTTTAATCATTTTTTTTATAAAATCACAAAATTCAACATACAATATTTATAACAGCTCACACAAACTCAATGTCTAAAAATACAATTTCTTTGAATAACAAATTTCAAGTGAGATTCCTAGTAAAATACAAGTTATAATATGCGACTTTTTAACAGATATGTAATATGTAGTTAAATGTACATATATAGAGAGTATATAATAAAATAACTGATTCAATAAACTGTTTTTTTTTGATTCGTTTACTTATTACATAAAGAATTTCCTTTTTTATCGTATTAATTGCTAATATTTTGACTTATGCATGGTTCTGTCAGAAACACTAATTTAAAAAATTTAAATTAGATAAACATGTATATACAGGATGTACAGACGAACGAATTACGAAAAAAGCAATAAAAACAAGATAAAATAGGAACTATATTCCATATTTATGTCTTTCATAAAGATTTTGTGATTCTATATAAAGTTACAAGTTATTACGTGGCATCAATGAAGATGTTATCCATTTATTTACACGCTACAGTAATGAATCGTTTAAATACTACAGATAACGGGTACACCCTATATATATACTTTTTCTTTCTTCGATAGAATATTAAATTAAATTAAAAACATTTTTTTTTATCTGTTATTTAAAATTGGCGAGCAAAAAAAAACAAAATCGTGTGAAAGACGAGAGAACAAACATAAATATAAGTTAATAAATAAAATAAGAATAAAGCAAACAATCTAAAAACTAAAAAAGGATTTTAAATAATAATATAAAAGCAAACAACATTTACAAATTATAGAAACAAGCGAAAATTAAATTTTCTACATATTTATTTTATTTTATATCTCGATGTGATTTATAATTGACTTAAAGCAGAATAATAATAATTAATATAATGTTTCGTATTGCTGATAAAATAAAAACCTTAATTTAACAGACGATGCTCCTTGTTTCATTTTACATACTTTGAGATGTTCTACTTTTTGTCAATATATACGTAATAGTAATATTATTTACATTTTTTTTTTTGATTTTCAGGGAGACTAGATTACAAAGTGGTAAATCAAACTTCTATAATATTCGCTTCTACCGCTTATACAATATTATTTTGAATTATATTATGAAACCGATACTTCTTTAAATAATTAGATGTAATAGTTTAAGGAAGAAATTTATGAAACAGCCAAAGTATAATCAATATTTTTTTCCACCAAATTAATACTTAATGTATATATTTTTTTACAATAGAAATAAAAATTAAATTAAATTTCAAAACATTAAAGCAGATTCAAGTGTTCTATTACATATAATTATCTTGTGCCATCGATTGCTAAAACAAAACATTTTCTGTTGAACTTCTAAAAACCATTTTAACAATACTGCTTAAACAATTTTAAAATCAAAAACAACTACCGCTCCTACTTCTTTTACTTTTTAACTTTTAATCTATTTAAATACATAATTGACTATCTTTTATGTTATACGTTACAGTTTTCTAATAATGCTGACTTCGTTTCACACAAACACAACAAATGCATTATTACTGCGATAATAACGAAGAAATGAGTGAAATGAAATAGCGTCTGTCGTGTTATAATACGTCCATAAATGAAATTTGTGAACAGAAAAATTGTCAAGATCAGTATCACATTATTTATTTCTTTATATGTATTATACTTATTTATATAAATATTAAGTACTGTGATTTAAAAATACTTCAATTTAATTGCTGTTTTATGCGGTTGTTTAAAAAATCGGTACTTTAATGTCAATCGAAAAAAGGTAAAATCGTAAATACTGAAGAGGGAGGGAATCTTAAAATAAAAATACTACGATTAAATCAACCAAAATACTTTGTTTATAGTAGAAAAGGTGAATGAAATCGATGATTAATTAATTTGTACTAAAGACTAAATGGTTTTGAAATTTGAGAAGGGGACATAATCACTATAGCACTACGTAGTAAACGAGAAGATTATTACGTTGACGTATGAGGTGATGTGGTGGCAGCACTGCTATGTTTGTATGATGTAGGCGAGTCTGGATACAGGTTGTCCATTGATGGTGAAACACTTGAAGCTCTTCCATTTATCCTGGATGGTTGGTAATGAAAACTGTTTCTGAAAAAAGAGATGAGCTCACATAAGATTTTAGTTAGCAAAATAAATATGGGGCGTTTGCACCTTACCCGGGCATTCATTACGTTAATATAAGAATGTTGTCGGTGTTACAGTTGTTAGGGTTTTCGATCGAATCCGGCCCGGCCGAATCCGGGACGGCCGTTTCGAGGATGCGAAACGGAAAAAATGTGAATCATTCATATTGGATTAATTAATTAAACTTGTGTGGTGCGGAGGTTACCGATACGTTTGTGTTGTTTACCATACTACGCCACAGTCCTTGCTATCATTATTGCAAATCCTTTACATTGTTTTGGTAACATCTATTACAGGTCCGCAATGATAACAGGGCAAGATGTCTTAAAGTTACTATCATTTTTGAAAGAGACTCTTATCAATGATTAATGTGTTTGAGTTTGGTTACGTTTATTTTTGGAAGAGGTTTGCGTAACCCGCCTAGTGTGTACTGATGCGCATGCGCGCGTTGTGATTTTTTATAAAAAATAACAGGAGACAGAACGCACATAACAAACATAAAAAAAAAGGAGTAATCTTGTGACGGGATACCGCATCCCAGGGGCAGTGAGAAATGCGGTAAACTTCCAACAGCTTTTCTCATCAAAGCTTCTATCTTTGATCTAACCTTTGGTACTTTGTAACAGAAATTTCAGTAATTAGATGATACTTACAATCTTGATTTTCCAGCTGATGAAACGTCATCCACAGTAGTACCATCATCATTTTCGGGTGAGTACAGCGACGAGATATGTCTAGCCATCCTAGGATTGTAAGTTTGATACCTATTTGGAACGTTGACGTAATCATTCAATATTGAGGAACTGCGTACGTACGGCTTGTAATCCCTTTTGATTGGATGATCCGGTATTGTATTGTAAGTTAATCGACGATCGGCAGATGGCGCTCTATAGTCCACTGATCTCCTATCCAGCGATCCGTAGTCGTTAGGAGATCTATATGAGGGCGTGCTTGGCTTCCTTTGCGAGTAGTCTTTGTACAAATCGAGATCTCTGTAGTTGGCGATAAGGGAGGGTTTTCTAGGCCGTTTCTTTTCGTTAAAGCGCGTGTAAAAGCTTTTCCTTCGGATTCGGTCGATCACGGACTCGCTTTCATCACCCGAAAAGATGTGACCGTTCGGTGAGATCGGAGAGAGAAGATCGTGCGTGTGATAATCGGAACACACCGACCAGGAATCGCAACTCATGTTATCATCGCATGGTGATAGAAATACCGAGCTATCATCGGTTGTAGTCGAATTTCTATTCGGTTCGCTGTTACTGGTACTTGGAAGAGCTTCAATCATTGAATCCGTGATCTTGCACAAGTCTAATTTCAAATTCCTTCTATCCGGTCTCCTAAAGGTATCGTTATCGTTCACGTCGATGTTATTGGCATTTGCAGCATTATTATTGCCGTCATCGTTGTTTATTATATTGCCTTCTTGATCATTCAAACTGTTGCGGTTGGAAATTTTTGGTTGGGTAGTTTTATCTAAGTTTAAACTTCGTCTAAATGAGTTTACGGGTAATTTTGAGAATTTCGTTTTGGTATCGTTAGATATTGCAGTGTCACTTTTGGCACCTTTACAAGGACTACTTCCTTTTTGAAAGTCATACAATAAAGATTTTGGCCGTTCTTTTTCTTCTTGTAAATCCACACTTAAAGATTTTTTGGCAAGATCTTTCTCGGGCAAGATAATAGGAGGATTTTCTTTGGTATTGTTACTAGCATTAGTATCATTTCCTTTTAACCTCTGCGATGAAGAAGTTGTTTTAGATACTTTACTATTATCCGACTTACTAATCACAGTTTTTTCACCACCTTTACTATCGACCTTTTTCGTTTTTAATTGACATGTCTTCGGGGTATCACTTGCACTATTGTTTACGTCTTTCGGCTTCTTTAATTTCGATGTTTTTTCCGATTTCTTTTCTTTATCTTTCTCCTCGTACTTTTTGAATAAACCGAGAATTTTGGTAACCGATTTCCGGGAAGGTTGTAGCTCTTTAGTGTTAGTAGTCAACGTCGTTAAATCTTCAACTGATACAGCACGTTTGATCAAACCAGATTCAGTAATGCAATGGTCTATATTTCTCGGTAAACTTTGCTCGCGTAACCTTTTGATGGCATTCTCAACGCTTGATTTCTTCTCATCTTTAACCTTCTTTTCAACACTATTTTCTCTGTTTGGACTGTTGTTGTTAAATGAGCGAAGCTTTTCGAATTTCTTCTCGATGGTTTGGAAGAATTTATTCTTGTTTGAATTTTTTTCGGGGTTCCCTTTAATCGGGGGTGGGCTTTTGCTTTTTTCAGGATTTGATTTTGTTGAATGAGGTGTAACGGAGTCTTTCTTAATCTTAGCGATCTTAGATTTAGTAACTTCTTTCTCGGGAGTTTCTTTCGCTTCCTTTTTGACATTATCGGCTGGGTAACTTTTGGGTCTGATTAATTTGGATATCTTCTCCTTTTTAGGAACTTTAACCTCGGGAAATGTTTGTGGAGACTCTTCAGCAACCGCAGATGATATATTAGTTTCGATGTTCTTAATCGAATCAGATATATTATTTAGGATTTGGTTGGTGTCTTCAGGTTTATTTTCTTCTACGTTATCGTTCTTTCTCTTTGCTAATTTGTCAGCTGCTATTGGTAAATTGTTAATATCACAAGGGGATTCGGTATCTTTATCACATTTCGAATTGGTGTTATCGGTTGAATCTAGTTCATCTTCCGATTTCTTAGAAGAAGGCTCGCGAGAATTCGACCTTTCTCTGCGCGATTGCAAGCGATTCTTTCTTTTATCCCGAATTTCTTTGAGCACCTTTTGCGTTTCCATTTCGCGCTCTTTCTTCTCCTTAACTACGACGTTTTCTTCTTTGGGCTTGTCGTAGAAATCCGGTCTTAGGAACCTGGATATTTTTCTAGTTGTAGTGGACGGTCTCTTTGATTCAGTCTTTTTCTCGATATCAGAATAGGTTGGTGAGTATGACCTAGGGCCACTATCACCGTATTTTGCTGGGGATAGGAATCTATTGAGAGTTGGATTCTCTGAGCTGTACGGGGTGCAGGTGTTAGATGATGGGCGTGTTATATTAGTAGGGTAATCCGTGCTGTGGGATTTGTTTGTAGGTGAGATATCGGGTGAATTGTAAAATGTGCCTCCTTTGGAGTGTTCGTTGACTTTAAAGAGATCATCATTTCTGTAAGAGGTGATATCGGGGTCTGGGCTTCTAAACGTGTCCACCCTGGGGATGTTGTAATTTAATCTCGGTTCGCGCAAACTACACGAACGCATAGCTCTAGGTCTCGGAGCGCGATCCACATCGAAACTTTCTGAACGGACTGAACGATCATTTACAGGAGAATATATATCACGATTATAATTTTTACTGCGGAATACTCCATCTAATTGCGACTCCTTCTCTTTTTCGCTTAATTTACTCAACGAATTATATTTTGATGTGGTAGGATTATTTTCGACTGAATACCTCCTCGGCAGCGTTTGATTTTTCTCCACGATACCTTTCGGCCTATCAACATTACTCGCATCAACGGGCGTCCTCTCCTTCGACGATCTCATCGACATGGTTCTAGTCAATTTTTTCGCTTCGGATGGCGGTAGTTGCGCTAACAATTGTTTTTGAATACGCCTCGATAGTCCGGGCGTTAGATATGACAAAGCGATCGCATCTTCTTCGGACAGTTTCAGTTGTTTTAAGTTAAGGTCTGATAAATTAAGGTCTTCGTTGGGGTTGCTGCTGCTGCTGTTGTTCTTTTTTTCTGGAAATAAGAGAAGAGAACCGCGAGTGAGATTTTTTCCAGCGATGTCAAACTAAATGTTAATTATGATTTTATGAGAACAATCTGAAGATGAAACCGTACTTACCTTGTTTTTGCTTTTTTTTTTTGAAAAAATATAACTTATTAGTCATTTGGCACAAAAAATTCTTCTGCTGCTTGAAAATGAAACACAACAAAAATCAAAAATTAGTAATACGATCTAATTAAAAGCCAACTGCATTAGCTGCATGCTTGAATATGTTTCGTCTGTTTTGCTTTTTTTATATATTAAAAATTGATTTTAAGAAAAAATAATTAAAATAGAATAAATAATATGGAACCCAAAGTAGTTTCTGTTACAAAAAATATAAGAAAGCAAATTGAATACAAGCCAATATAACTTGCAGAAGTGCAATAGTGTTTTTAGATATTATATTCATTGTTGTTTGTTTAAAACATAATTCATTTGTTATAGAAAAAAAATCTAAATGAATTATCCGGATACCGTCGTATCCTACATCGAGATTCCAATTTACTAATTTTAAGGAAACATCATTACCCAAATGATGAATCTAAGAATATAGAGTTCCATGCACCAACTACTTAAAGAAAGCAAAGATATCCACTGTAGTAATAAATTAAAATGGGCTAATGCATATGAAGAAACCAACAAAGCTTCTACGGCTTATACAGCGCGTCCACTTAATGTTTGGACGGAAGATAATTTTTTTCCTGAGAAATTTTGAGGAAAAGTTTTCGAATAAAACATGCTTAAAGACAAGTGTTGCGCAACATAAAATTTTATTCCATTTTTAGCTTCCCACTGGGGACGCGGGCAAACAACTCCATTGTTTTTTACGGCATTTCAAAACTAAGGAGAATTAAGACATTGGCATATATGGCACATATCTTAAATTATCTCAAAAACTAAAATAGCTGAGTATACGGTATATTGGAAAGACATGATAAGAATTGAAGGGAGATATTCAAACGCGTAATAACGTGCGGAATATTCAGTATAATTTTATGTCGTGTAGCATTTGTCTCCGAATATTTTTTCTACGAAAACCTTTTCTCTAAATTGCCGACGCACTAGATGCTAGACTGTATAGGTTGTTTGAAGTCTTGAAATATATTTTTAAACGGTTGAACTACTCGCTGAATAAAAATCAATGTTGAAGAAATATTTAAATAAGTTTCATAGGACTGATATATTAAAAAAATTGAATATTTTTTGTGCCCACAAAAATAATAATTACGTAAATAATCTTCGCAAAATCTTTTTTTGTTTTCCGAGTAGTGCCATCCATTCAAAAATGTCTTCCGTGTAATTAATGATATTGTAGTGTTTTCCTTTCGGGTAAGTATATTTATCAAATATTTTACTTCTATCTTTATCGATTTGAATTTGGTCATCTCTACGCCTGTGAATTATCGAATACCTCATTCTAATTTAAAATTTAAATCTTGTATTTTCGTTAGTCCTGGTTTAATCATCCACTTCGATTTTTCCGATAAGCTAATACTCTACCTGCTAACAGTATACACATTTTCAATATTTGTTACGCATGCATCAAAATTATTACGGAATTGTACTTACGGTAGAAAAAATGGTTTCGAGTTCTCTTTGTTTAGATGATTTTTGTCAAAGTTTTTAATTTTTTCAGCAAACTAATTTGCTTAATTGACGAAGAGCTACAATAAATTCACTAAACTATGTTTTTACTGATACAATAATCACTTAATAGTACAAAAGATTTGCGAATCATTAGATCCTTGGTGCTAGTTGTGAGTGATTTCATTGTATATATAAGCAATGAAAATACTTAATTTCAATATTGTTGACAAAACGATTTATTGATACAACTACCACATTTAAAAGAAAAAAAATTATGTCTTTCATTGCTTAAACTGTGCTACAATATTCCACGATCTGTGATGTTATTGGTAAGTCTTGATAGTAAACTATAGGCGCATGCGATTTACTAACTTGGAACGAATTGCATTACGTATCACAAATAAACAGGGTGAATCCGGAGGAGTGGGAAATATTTTGTAGGTAGATACAGGTCTTTAGACTTCAACCCAATCGACTATTTTCTTTGGGGGTGGGTCGTCATAAGAGTAAGAGACACAAGAGAAGCTTTACTTGATAGCATTATGAATGAGGATGCAGAAACAAAAAATAATTCTGACGTTATTAAACGTGCAATCCATAACATCAATGAAAGATAGTTGAGTGTAGGCTTTCACGACCGTAATCCATAGTAGAAATGTCTTTCGGGTGATGTCATGTAGTTAATATTTTATTTTACTTAATTTTAGTAGTAAATGTAATTAATATTTTACTTTACTTACTAAGTAAAATAAAATATTAACTACACGACATCACCCGAAAGACATTTCTACTATCAATGAAAGAGCTAACAAATGCACTGAAGGTATGGTGGTGATTTTTTTTTTAATTTTCGTCTTTAACACCCACAAAATAAATATTCATTTAAATAATTCGACTTGTATTTATTTCAAGAGCTTGACAATCGGATCCCCTACACCTACCTACATATTTTATCCCGTTCTTACGGATTGACCATGTATATTGAAGGCTCACACGTTTGCACTCAGTAAATATCTCATATTTTGTTTAAAATCATTGAGTAGTCTTAGTATTTAGGTGAAACTGACAAGGTACAAAGCTAAGAGATCTTGAAAATTCAACGTGTGACCTTTGTCTGGGAGCAAAAAATTGTGTGTAGTTCAATTATTGGTGCGGCATTCTCTTTCTTATTTAAAAAGATATTTGTCGTGCTATAATACAGTGGTAAGCCAACATTTTAATGAAATATACTGACCCACGCCTGTTATAGTGTGGAAATTTTATAGGTTGGAGGTTAAAAAAATATTTTACGTGTTTCTACAACATAGGCAATACATAATGACCCCATAAATTTTGATGCATGCCATTTCAGACCGATACAATACAATTGCGTCAGAATTAGTGGTTATCCAATTAACACAGAACGAGATCACAAATGAGTTCGATTAAAATGATAGTGGATGTGTGTGTGTTATGCGCTGTAGTGTTATATATGTGTGCATGTAATCTCTTTTATGTACACGTGAAAACCAGCGTAAACATAATATAATGTGAAATGCGTGTCGTGGATGTGAATGTATAACAATTGAAATTAGTGGTGCATGCAGCCTACCGAGTCTGTGTCGCAGCAGGTAGCCAGGCAACGGTTAGTGGGTACCCTTCTGGTCGGAGGATCCGCACGGCACATGCACCATCACGCGCACTCGCGCTGCAACCACACAACACTGTCACAGCCATGCTCTACAGTGCAGTTTTTACGCTGCGGCATATCCTGGTATGGTTCCTTTCTTCCGCCAAATATTAGCGAATATAAACCGATTATCGCCATTACATAGAAGAGCAAGGAATGAACAATATCTTTATTTATTTATTTTTTTTTAAGAATTATATCATGGATGAAAATTGTTTCCAATCTTAACCTTTGAACTTCTATGTAGATGGTATTCATCAATTGAAACTGAAAGTATAAAGTAATAAGTGTGCCTATGTCTAGTTGCTAAATGTCTTTACGTTAAAAGATATTTCTACAATTGAAATTTTAAAAGTAATCCACCACAAATACAAATAATAGACTTCACAGTCTTCGTATTCATTGTTACTAAGTAACTTCTAAGTATTAATTTTCCTCTTTTTTAAAAATTTTGTTGAAAAACGGTTTTTAAAAGAATCTGACAGTACGACTTAAGCTTACATAAATCATAGTAACACTTTTCCAAATCATAAAGTACGAAAAATTTCAAAGCTTAACATGAAGAGTGCGCTACTCGGCAAAAATATTCGCGAATCGAAAAATACTTTGAATCGGCTATAAAAAAAAGAGGCAAGAAAAGTGATGACGACTGTTTTTTTGGAACAATGCAGTTGTGCTAATCAACCATCTTGAAACATCTGGTATTTATTTTGTGTAAACATTATCTCCCATACAAGTAAATGCTTATTTCATTCAGAAGAGACGTCTGAATATCCCAAGAAATGAAACGCAAAAAAAAAAATTTAATAGTGAAAAAGGGTTATTTAGATTATACCCTGTAGATTTATTGAACGTAATGAATACTAATCAAAGGAGAACTGAGAGAGAATACTTAAATGCAAAAATTACCTTAGAAAATACAGGAGCAATTTGTTCAAGTTAAAGCAAAATGAAAGAACTTTTTATATAGAGAATAGTACAATAAAAATTAAATCAATATATTAATAAAAAAAGCGATGAAGATCGTGATTTTGATATGACCACCAAAGTACCCGTGATGTCATAATATTTATTTACACGTTTCTGACAGGATATCTAATTTAAAAATATTTTTATGCAAAGAAAACGACGTGATACTGTGTGAAATATGAAAAATAAAACTCGCAAGAGTTATTCTAAATACGAGGGGTGTTCGATGAATACCTGGCGTTGGTAAGAAAAAAATACTTTTATGTATAAAATTCATTTTATTTTTCAACATAGTTTCCTTTGAACTTAGCTTAACGTTTTCTATCTATTATATCCCGTCCAAAAAAAGATACGATTCCTACAACCTTGAAAGATAGGCGTTTGTATATATCGTTTGAGCCAAATCTTTTTCCACTTTTATCTCATCATTCGTTCTCTTTTTCAAAAACACCTTATTATTTTGATTGAATCTACGGTATATCTCAATATTAAGTAATCATTAGTTGAAAATTGTGTGATGTAAAACGAGTTACGTAATATAAAATGTACTGTGCGGATATGTACTTTGTTTATCAATGTTTAACTTGTAAGCCATTTTGCAATAGACACGCATAAAAAAATTATATTCCATAATTAACTACATAAGCAAACTGCAACAGGATATGCCGACAGGAAATATATCAAAATGATTATAAACAATAAATAAGAGTATAACACCAATGGATAATAAAAAAATTATAACATCGAGTAGTAACAGTGCAGAAAAAAATAAAAAGAGGGATATTAAAAACTGTCGCAGATGGGCAGTCTGCAATTACAGAAAAATACAGGATACTTATTAAGAAAAAAAGTAGTACCATAAAAACACCTAAAAATGTAAAAAAAAAACCTTTAAAAACAAATCTACTCTACCACAGGCAAGTTATTTTTAAGGACGTTTAAAAGTATTTACCTCCTCTAGGAAGCGTTGCTGATTGTGTCGGTGTCCTTGCGTCGTTGAATACGCTCTCTATGTCTGATGCAAGGTCGCGACTAACGCTACGCCTCCATGGTGCACCGAAAGGCCTCGTCGAAGAACTATTTGAGCTGGTACGTTCTTGGCTGAACGCTCTACTGACTGGCGTCGTTCTGCTTTAAAAGTAAATTTCAATTTTAGCATTACTGTTTAGATGCGATTAAAAAAAATTAGATAGTATTAGGGGAAAAAGCTGTGACTAAATCTAGTTTTATACATTTAATCCTCAATCAGGACCCGGGAACATTATATGATGGTTAATATTTCAACTTTTTTAAGCACAGATTAAAATAATATCCATTTCACCTTGTAATCATATTTACTTATCCGACAAAGTACCCCCACCAATATAAGAAAAGGATGTAACAGCGATTTTTACCTACAATTACCATTTTAAAATAACTTACATACTGTAGACACCAACAGATAAGGCCAAACAACGAATACGCCATTTGTTTACAAAACAAATCACGTCTCCATGGATGAACCTTCTACTATCTAATGCTAAAAATCTAAGGTAGCAAATAACAAAAAGGATGCAAAAAATTACATGGTTATAAAAAAACGTATTTATTCTAAGGGAAATGATAAAGAAAGTAAAATGCTAAAAGAATTACTCCCTTTATTATTGAAATATTTCTAAAAAATAAAGCAACAAAGTTCAAATACATTATTACTACAGCATCTCTAGGTGCATTCACAAGCCTGTATTGTAACATTTGTCGTTGTAAGTGTAAATTGTGTTATCAGATAAAGTCGGTTTGAAATTATGATAAGTAAAACTAAATTAGTTGTAACCATAAAGAAAATGATACTTATGTATTAATATAAAGGGTTATTCAAATGTATGGTATACTTAAATATTTTTTAAACCATAAAAAAAAATCGAACAGGTTATTTGACTAGGCGGAACTAAATGATTCCAATAATGCACGTGGGTCTTTAATAAATTTAAGCCTGTCCTTGGTCCTAATATGGTAAACATCCGAACATGCACCAAAGAAGGCAAAGACGATTACATCAGCCGGAAAAGTTGGCGACGATTTTTTGGGATTCACAAGGATTAATCTTAATTGATTATTTGGAGAAGGGAGGACAACACGTAAGCGTACTATGCTGGCTTATTGAACCGATTCGACGCTAAGCTAAAGAGATCACCCATGATAACGCCCCGACCCACTAATTGGCAATTGTGGGAACAAAATTTACAAATTAATGCTCATCCACCTGTGACTTCTTTCCTTTTCCATACTTGAAAAAATGGCTTGGCGGAAAGCAGTTCACGTTAAATGAGGAGGTAATTGCCGAAACAGGGGCCTATTATAAACGCAAAACGATTTTTTGTAATGTTTTGCGCTTTATTCTTGGTAACAGATCAATAAACCTTAACTTTGAATGATTGCTTGTAATTTGAACGCAAGAAGCAAAAAACAATTCGATGTATTTGGCTTCAAAGAGCACGTTTTAATAGTTTGTTATTAGGTCTGCCCAATACCTACCCCTATAACGTTTGAATACACTCTTCAGTTTCGTTGAGAACTTGCTTAAAACCAAAAAAGTTGTTTGAAAATTGTTTTGATATTTTACATGGTTTGAAAATATTTGATGTTCCAGTACATTTGAATAATCCTGTACGTGTTCAAATAAAATTACATAAAAATACATACTAAAATATGATCTTAAAGTAACATAACAATCCAGCAACAGAAACAGTGTAAGTCTGTATTTATGTTTCGAGTGCTCTTGGGGATTATCATGTCAGGTGTTGCATTCTAGTTCGGTTGAGTTTATCGAATACATATAACTTACGTAACTGTTTTAGTTTCTGTCCTATAAATTATTGTACACCGAGTGCTTGGAAAGATAAATTACCATGAATTTCCTTACATTTCCTTTAACATGCACTTGCACCAAGTTTTGGGTAAATAATCTAATACTTACATTTTAGTATCATCTTTGCTGAAAACATAAGATGGTCAAGTATTAGATTGTTAACCTGTAACTTGTCATGGTTGTACAATAAGTCTGCACGAACTAATTTATTTCTAAAATTTAGGCTATGAATTTGAATATTGTCTCTACCTAGAGAACGGATCCAGTCTGCTCTTGAAGTTCCAGAAATTACTGCCGTGGTCGAAATGGCTCAACAGTCGACCGCTGGGAAATCCTGGCCTGTTATCATCTACATTTATACGCTGTGTTAAGTCTCGGACCTGAAAATAAGATAAGATATTTGGAGTAGTTCATAAATGGTTACCTACTCGTATAGTATAAAACAGAATGGGGGATTATTGAGCATTGTTCTTTTCTTTTCAACCTTTACAAAAATTAAATTTCGCAGAACCTCCACTGCTTTCCAATGTTCCAATGCACTATGACCATTGATATCTTCCAACTTCTACAGTATTTACATTAATAAAGATAACTTACTCGAGATAATAATGTAGAAAATAGATTTTCCGCTGTCAAAATCTCAAATCCATCGTCGTCGTCTTCCTCTCCTGAACTTAACGAGTCTGTGTGTTCTAAGGTCGCTCTCCTAGGTCTTGAACTCCTACACACACATGTAAATTATTTTTGCTAAATAATCGCAATAATTATAATTGTGCTTACCTAAGTCTATGCATGTGGAGAGTGTCTTTTCTAGAGTCTTCTGTATCGCTATCTTTACCAAACGAACTGTGTCTATGCAAAATAAACGGAGATTCATCTTCAGAGCCTTCTCTGTCATTTAACAGAGAACTGAAAAAAATATAACAATTTTGCAAGATATTCAAAAATTTTTAAAAAATTACATACTTCATCCTCCTAGCACCAGATCTACCGAATTTCGAGCGCCTACTGCTATTTGTCATAGTGCTTGTTGTACTTGTGGTGTCACTAGGTTCTAGACTACCGGCTCTTGGCGTGACGTAACCACCGCCTTCAACGGCTATGGGGATAATGTATTCACGAGGTGATTTTCGAATTGGTTCGCCACCACCAGAAACCGTGTTTTCAGAATCGGATTCTTGAGTAGATTGCCTAGATAAGCTGCTAGATCTAATTTGGAATAATCAAGTTAAGAAATATTACGGGTCTTGATCTATTTGTATCAGGTTTACCTTTGTGATTGATACGATTTTTGATTTTGGAATACTTTAGGTGTCGGAGGTTTAATTGGAGGTGAACTAACAGCCTCTTTCTTTTCTTCAGTCTCGTTTTCAAAGGCAATAGGAATTATTCGTTCCTTTGGTTTTGATTTAGTTTCAGGTTCAACAGATGCGGATCTAAATAAAAGGCGGATATTCAGCAAAAATTCTACGTATCGTATTCAATGTCTCTTACCTCATTGACATGGGAGGTGGTCCTGATACTGGAAAGACAGCCTCACTTCGCTGAGTGGCAAGTTTAGGCGGAGCTTCAACGTGATGCGCCATTTCAGTCTTAAACTCCATAGTTGCAGGTTTAGGTTGGGGATAATTGAGACGAATTTCAGCTTTGGTAGTCTTGCGGCGAGGTAACGTAGCGGATTTGAGTGTGATTTCGGCCGAAGAAGTCTTGCTTTCCGGCACAGTTTCGTCTTTGACATCTTCCGGTGTGGATACAGGGATGGGCGTGGCTTTAACATCACTGGAGGTAGTCTGGAATTTGGGAATATTACGATTTATGTTAATTCATTATATGTATAGTCTTTCTCATTCAAAGATCAGTTATGGGGTTTTATAGAGTAGCCCTCTTTTATTACAACATTTTGCAATGCACATGTTTTAGAATTGCTACTATCTCCATAAGAGCGATACTTAGATCTTTGAGTAAGACGTGCTAAATTATGAAAAACATAGACGGCTAGTTATTTACTAACACAAAAGCAATTGTTTAAAAGCGTTATTCGTTTTCAATACTCACTTGCGCGTCGGGATATTTTTCTTCTGATGGCGAAAATGGCGTTATCATAGCTATGCTACCGGATGCAGACCTACCGCTAGCACCGAAGGGTACCGGAGGTTTCCTAATGCATGGCCTTGATCTCGATTTTCGCGTACCCTCTTTATCTTTATCTAAAGCATTTGAGATAATACTAACCGCATTCTTTAACTGTCTCTTTTTATCATCGTCCATATCTTTAGTCATCTTTTCAGGTGATTTAGCCTTCTCTGCAGGTATTGCTTCTGGCATCTTAGATTTTACCTCTTGCGTCTCTGCTGCTTTATTCTCTTCCGTTTGCTTATTTTCTTGTTCTACTTTCTCCTTTTCCTGCTCCTGACTGGCCTGTTTATCTATACTTATACGTTTTGGAATATTGCATTTTACTTTTGGTGGTGATGTCGATGTTAAAGAAGCTTTCCTCTCAAATTGTTTCTTATAACCGTCAACGTTGACGCCAGGTAAGATAACTTTTTTTGGTTTTTCCGTTGCAGCTGGCTTATTATCACTGGCCATTAAACTTTGCAATTTCTCAGCTTGTTCGTAGATTCTAGATCGCCTCCTTTCTAGAGGCTTATTTTCTGGTTCTTCGGATTTCTTCTCAGCGATGGGTTCAACAGGTACTGGCGCAGGTGGTTGTACTTCCTCTTGAGCAATTTCTTCTTGGTTTTGAGCTTGTGATTTACTTTCAGGTTCCAATACGCTCTGCAGTTTAACAGGAGCTTCAACATTTTCATCTTTATCAGTTAATACGCCCTTCTTTGCGGGTTTCTTCTTTGCCGGCTGCACGTCTTCCTTTTTAGCGGGTTTCATCTCAGTTTCTACGTCCTTCGATTTTTGTTCGATGTTTTCTTTATCTAGATTATTGCAAATACTTTCTTGACTAGGATTTTCATTTATTTCTTCTAATATCTTCGTTCCTAGCGTTGTAGATACGGCTTTTTTTACTTTAACAGGTTTCTTCGCCTCATTTTTCTTAACATCCTCCAGTATCTCAGCACATACAGCACCTTGCTGTGATAAATCTGCTGGTTCATCGTTTTGATCGTTCTGTTCGATATCCATTTCCCGTGATAATGTCTGCGTTCTACTTTTATCTAAAGGCACTATATCTGTCATACTGGCATCTTCGTTGTTTTCATGTATTGTAGCATGGACTGATATGTCAGCTACAGTATGCTCTTTGATGATCTTATCTTTTCTGTTTGATAAGTTGGCATGATCGGAACTGACAGCATTTTCCAATTTTCGTTTTGGTGTGGCTTTGATTTCTTCAGCTAATAAGTCCTTTATTCGTTTTTCAGCGGGGTGTGTCAGTTCCATCAAGCTACCAACCGATTGAGACCTTGTCGGAGCAATGGTTTCTGGTTTAATCGCTTGTTCAGGTACCTAAACGAAGTAAGAAATATTACTGAACCAGTGTGCTTTGGATATATGTTTTTTAAAGAGTGACGTAAAGTATAATTACTTACATCTCCAGTAACTACAAGTTTATCACTTTCCAGTTGCGGTGGAGGTGGCGCTAACGATAACAGCAAATCTAATCTAACCGGTGTTTGATTTGCAAGGTATTCAGATATTTCCAAACATGATTCGTCATAACCCTCGTTAACCCACCAATGACTGCAAATTTTCTCGATATCTGCTCTGTGTTTAGGGTTTACAGTTAACATTTCTCGAATTAGAGGAGATGCAGCTGCAAATTTGGAATACTTCTTTTAAAAAAATGATTAATTCATGTTAGGAACATCAAAGTAACTTACGACTAGGTTTTTTTGGCTCGAAGTAATCTCCTTGCGATATCTGCCTTACTAAACGTTTAAAATTGCTTCCATCGAAGGGCATTGCTCCATAGACTAAGGTGTATAGTAGAACACCAAGTGACCAGCAGTCTACTTCAGGACCGTGATAAGGAGTGCCTTTAACTATTTCAGGCGAGGCGTACAATGGAGATCCGCAAAACGTCGATAGAAGTCTTTTACAATCAAAAACGTTTGACAAACCAAAATCAGCAATCTGGAGTAATATTTAAATGTAAAGTACGAGGGTGTGCTGTTTCTAAGTATATCAATACTATACCTTAGCGTTACCATTTTCATCCAACAAGATATTTTCTAACTTTAAATCTCTATGACAGATTTTATGTTTGTGACAATAATAGCATGCAATAGCGATCTGTCTAAATATCCTTCTTGCTTCTTCTTCTGCTAATACTTTTCTTTCCGATAAATAATCATATAATTCACCACCAGCTGCGTATTCCATTACTAGTACCATTTTTTCTCTATTTTCAAATACTGAAATGATGAGAGGTGAATTTGTTTTTTATTTTCAGTAAATTTTAGCTTCATCAAAGCTTGAATTCGTAAAGACACAATTGCTTCAATTGAGCACTGAAGATGGTAGCAAAGGTTTGTCGAAGCGGTGTTTTGCAATTTTTTTCTTTCAAATTTAAGCTTTATGAAAATCAAAATCTACCAGACAAACAAGTAAATAATAAATCATTTTGTGGAAACAGAACGATTACCTTCGTAGATGTGAATAATATTTGGATGTTGGACTGAGGACATGATTTGAATTTCTCTTCGTATCCTAATTAGATCGGCTTCAGTTTCTATTTTTGATTTTTTTATAGTCTTTATTGCTACTTCTTGGCCTGTTTCTTTATTTATACCTAATTGTACTTTACCGTAGGTGCCTTGCCCTAATTTCTTTATTATGTCAAATCTGAAAGAAAGAATACAATACACTTTGTGCAAATTTGCTTAATAAAAACAGTAGCCACAATAATCTCCAATAAACATTGATATGATTTCCAGAATACAATTTAATTATTATTTTTTGAATTTTTAAATATTCTTTTATAGGCAGACGTGCGATAAACTTTAACATGACACTCGAGTAACTCTTGTTCAATAACTGAAATTGGAACTGTTTGACGATAAGATGAATTCTGCAAAGTACGAAAAAAAAGTGCAGAACAGTTTGTTGCCCAGTATTGAAAAATTGTAGGGAACACATCGATTTCATTTTCCAACAGGATTGCACCTCGTGTCATGTTCAAGCAAACAATGGTTTGCCCAAGAAATTATAAGTTTTATTTTGGCCCTCAAGTAGCTCGGACTTAATTGTCATCGAAATTTCATGGGACGAAATGAAAAAGTGGGGCAAATCAACTTCTGAATTTTGCAATGAGCTTGTAAAAAGTACGCCAACACGTGTTAATGTAACGTCCTATTTAAAAATTGATATTTTTGGTAAATAGAAAGTTTGGTCACATCACTGATGATAGTCATTAGGGCTAGCATATCCAAACCAAGCGCCTTGAAAAAAAAGCGTATGAAAATTTGATTGTGAAGAACGTGCGTGCACAGTGGATTCCCCAAATCCTTACATCTATTGAGGAAATTTTGATTTCGTTGGAGGGCAGCACTACTTACTAAAGAAGAATTCATGTAATCTCTCCACCACCAAAACAAGCTATAGGACAATTCTCTATGCGTTAAAACAATTTTATATATAGAATGTATAATGAGGAGCTATCATAGATGGAGATTCAACATTTAAAATCCCTTTTGGAAGAAAAACGAGTGCATTTTTATCTGCGAAATACACTGTAAGATTGTACATAAACTTAGAACATTTATCTTAGGTATAGCTCTGACTTTTTCGTTCAAAACCCTCGAGAGAAAGAGTTAATGCTCAATGGCGCTAAATAATAGTTACAAATACAATAATATGTATTTGAAATCGTTATGATTTTATGTTTCCAACAAGGATATTAAATTAGCGACACGTATGGGTGTTTGTTTGCAATAAACAGGATGATCTAAAAACATGTGGTATTTTTATCTAGAAGGCAATGGCCTAAAAACCACTTTTTAAATGTGTTTTTTATCTTCCGCATCCGAGCCAAAGTACGGTATGGTCTGCTTTCCACTTTATATAAATCGTTTTCGTGTTATTCAACTTTACATTTCGTAAAAGGGATCATTTATCAAACGATGCGGCCCGTATTTCGTCGAGTCGATGAGAATCTCTGTATCTTCCGATATTCAATGATATCCGTCGGTTGTAACCTTTAGAATGTTTATAATTATTTAATTTAACAATCGGCTGTAATTTCGTTTATACACTTGTGGAGGGCGTAAAATTTCTAAAATTTACGCCTCATTAACATTTTTTAAGTATACGCAGATATTTATTTTTTGGCAAGACGTTTTGGCAACTCGGTCCTTCTCATGTTCAACGTCTAATCGCTCACTTTCGTATTCCTATAAAAATTTTTGTATCGCACTGACAGGCTAATTTATACACGTACAACGCAAATTGCAAATTACTAACATTAATCTCCAATACACAATGTTCCTTTCGACCCTTTTTGTTTCGCATTCCCGATGCCCTACCTCAATAGAGTGTTTTTGCATTATAGTGTTTTATTTGAGGTTTAAAGCGGCTCATTTCAACGGGCAGAAAATGAGTAATTGTATACAATGAATTCGGTTTAATTATTTTATTTATTTAGGAATCGAGGGAGTTATCATAACGGATGACATAATTGACATCTTCTAAAAGAATCTAATCAACGTTATAGGAGATCAAACCTTGGATAATGTCCAATCTGACGCGTTTATCTATGCCAAAATATTTATTAGAAGCGACATAAGTTTCGATGTACCAGGTGTGTCGGTAATTCTTTTCCGGTTTTTTCGCTAAA
>LR737386.1:1194918-1215121 GCA_902655005.2 Marronus borbonicus
TTTAGTTTCGTTTGTTTCTGTAACCTTTTCATGTTTTTTACCAACCGCCAAAACTTCTCTGAACGGCAGTGTACATACACTAGATTTCATAAATTTATGTACACCGCAAAACATTTTAGTAGGCCATATTTAAAGAATGAAGTGTATTTATCCCAATTTCTAATTGATTTCGTTTTTAGTTAATTTACAAGCCCCGATATCTGTGAAATAAATGAAATTTATCACGATGTAAATTTAAGGAGTTATTAAATTATCTGTTAAATATTTAAATTTCCCGCGTTAGCTTCTAATTTAGAGTGAATCCAAAATGACAAGTACACACCTGAACATCGTAAGGATGCCAGTGGCGTAGCCAAGTTTAAAAAAGATGAGGTGCTTAAAATGATACAAATCTACGTTATTGATTTCTATTAAAACTTTACCACTGTAGTATTATACTCCTTCCAAACGCCTGCCACCCCTGTTTTTCAAATGCTACGTAATAATAGACTCCCCCGACGAAAATTGTTCTTTTGCGCATACCACATGACATGCACTTCTCATTTCGGATTCATTTTACCTGTTTAGAAAAGAAAATGCTTTGATGCTCAACGAATTGGTCAAAATTTCTTTTTTGGTTGAGAAAATTGACTCGTCGTGCATATTTTGTTTCATTTAATCTTGTCGTTACAATACAGCAACTTTGGTCAAGGCTGATTTTTAGCGCCTCTGATCATACCCGTAACTATGAACATAAGTTTTCGTACATACATTTATTAGCGGGATTCAAGATTAGATCGGATACAGTATCCGTAGGGTCCTATGGACGTCCTTCAATTTAATGCTTTTTTAGATAAAAAATATTTTTTTTGGCACAAGGTTCGCAAGTGCAGTCAAGGATGTTGTTTGCAGACCGAGAGGAAGCTGATATATTTACATAACTGTCAAAGTTGGCAATTTCCGTTATGTATTAAGATCTATTGTTATATTCATTTTACGTCCCTAGGGATGCAAAATTGCGTTACATCCCGCTGTCAAGGGCAACTAAAATAAACAATCCGTAAATCGCCTGCAATCAAGGCAATTATGATTAGTAGCTGGCAGTAGGTAGGAGCTAATGACCTACACCAGCCAGTTAAAAATTCCATTATATGCGGTATGTTCACCAAAGAGCCCAAATTTTTTTTGTTCCGTTTCGATAGTTAGCATCTTAAATCTCAATGATAAGTTTGGAAAACAATAGAAAGAGTAACGACTCGTTCATATCTGCTTAGATTTATTTAATGTTATTTTGATTACGTTACTGGAATGGTACATTTTATATAATATATAACAAAAATAACAGCAAATTTGTATCACATAGATAATAATAAATTAAAAATAATACAATAGAATTATATGTATATTTGACTAGAAACGCTTTTTAAAAGCTAGAATATTATGCCTTAGGCTTTTTATCTACCAAATATGATGATCGTGCACGTAGTTGTCCGCACGGCGATGGGTTTAGTGGACAACAAGCTTTGATGTTTGTCTATAAAACCTTTGCATTCTTTCTCGACTAGAAAGTTATGTTATAAAATATGTTTCTTTTTCTTTCTAATTACAGTGCTTATAAAAACTAATAAAGTACATACAACTTGAGAGAATGCGTAGATAAGGACATACCAAATTTAACAAAAGTATATACTTGTTTATGTTTTTACATTCCCATTATTTATTTTCGTCTCAGAATAATGTCATGCAATTTTGCAACGATGGTGGATATTCCCCGTGCTGCGTTGAACTTTGGATTTGCTGCGGGGATTGAACAGCTGCAGCCATAGCCATTGATACCGGAGTAGTGGTTGGGTGGTACGGAACCTATTTTTGACAAATATTTACATTGCACCAGTTAACATCGACACAAATCAACATCAACTTACTGATGAATTGTGGTGAAAGCGAGGGTCTAGCATCATCGCTGCAGCCACAGCTGCTGCAGTTGAAGTAGTAGTCGAATGATTGGTCCTCGAAAGCATATGGTGATTCACAACGTTATTCGAGTGTTGAGTTATCCTCTGATTGTGTCCGGATGCGAGTATTTGATTGTGAATATTGTGGGCGTGACTGTGGTGGTGGAAATCTGTGGGGTCACTAAAGTGATGATAATTTGTGTTTATGGCCGGGATGTTGCTACCTAGAAATTGGAGTGTTATCATTGTGTAAAATTAGATTTCTTCATGAGTGTGAGCGAATGCGAACTAATTTGTGATTACTACGATAACTTATATAAAAACAAAATATTATTACTATATTTTACCAGTAGATGAAACGGGATGGGATTGATGATGCATTATTAGATTTTGAATGTCGCTTCCTATTGGCTGCGTTACATTGCTTCCAGAACTCGACGTATTATTTGGTGTAGAAAATCCAACATTATTACTGCTGTTAGTGTTCGAGGAAGAATTCTCTTGCGGAGGCTAGGATAAATATGAAATTAGTTGGTAAAATATGTAAACATAGTGTTGGTACTCGGTGGGGATGTACTGCATTCGCTTTTGAAAACATGCACACCTTTTTACTTGCAACAATACTTAAGTAAATAAAAAAGCAATTCAATGATAGTAAGTGAGATAAACCAATGAGCTTGTGAAGCAACTGGTGCGTCGGTGCGAATAATCGAAAGAATTGTTAAAGAAGGAAATGCTGCAAGAAAAAATATTTAAAAGTCCTGGTAAGAAGAGGCCAAGCTATAGGCTTACCGGACCAGAAGAGAAGTTTGTGCCATACATTAATATTAAACAGTGTTGTGAATTGATAACAATTTAGGGAAAAAAAATGATATCATTACCTGTGACTTGGACCTTGGTGTATTTCTCATTGGTCTAGCCTTATACGGCACTTTAGCGGAAGCATTTTCGCCATGGTGTCTTGTGAAGTGTTCCTTTAACTTATCCCTTCGCGAACTTGCATAATCACAACTTGAACATTTGAAAGGCTTTTCTTCAAGATGTATTCTCTCGTGCCTGACTAAGTGCGATTTCTCCATAAATCCACGACCGCATATACTGCAAGAATGAGGTCGAACACCGTTGTGTGTTTTGGCATGCGTGGCCAATTGGTTCTTTTTAGACGTTGAATATTTACAGTGTGGATATGAACAGCGATAAATGTCGCCTTTATAAAAACGTATGAAAAACGTTATTTTGTTATATATAATGAAGAATAAAGAGAAAAATTACCTGCATGTATCCTTTTATGGGCTATCATATGGCTAAGGAATTTCGTGTGAAACCCACAAGATTCGCAGTTCAACAGCTTGTCAGATGAATGAGTCAACATATGATTTTCTAGATTATGCTTGTATCTGAACGACTTTGTACAGTGTTCGCATTTAAATAGTTTGTCCAGCGTATGTATTTTTAAGTGGGATACAAAGTTCTGTTTTAGTCGACATTTAAACGAACAAAATGAACATTGATAAACGGATTCCTCGAGATGCTTAGATCTATGAGAGATCAATTTCGATATTTGATCACAATTAGTATCACCTGCAAGATAAACTGTGTTAGTAGCTAAGTACACTCCTATAAGATCCATTCCTTCTCAAATAAGCCTAGTTCAAGCCCTTTGTAATTTGTTGTACTTATAGTGTTGATAAAGAACAACGGGGACTCATTGTAGGTTTACAGTACACGAAGGCGGCGGTTCCATACGGGAAAATGTTCATATTAAATTAGCAAGTGTTCTTACCGTTTCATCGTTGAGCAAAGTAGGAATTGAATGATTACGCAACAGTACTCTCAAGTTGGTATTTGTGGATTTTTCACCAATTTACACACCTCATCCAGATATAGCTTTTAAAGAATACTTACAATAATCGCACTTGAATGGTGGGCCAGGGAAATGTGTTTTCATATGGTTTAAGTAATCTCCGTGGTATTGGCAGACGTAATTACATATTCCACACTTATACGTGACATCTTTTGCATGGCTTAAGGCAAGATGTTGTTCCAACAACATGCTATCGTTGATGTTGGTAAAGCATATTGGACATTTTACACCAATTTTATCGTCGTTATCGATATCTAAAAAGGTATAGAAAGTGTAATTATCTTATTCAGGGTGATCTGTTAGTGCTATGACAAACTATGGGAGATGGAACGTGGAACTTCGAGCAAGAAATCTTATTACAAACATAGTTCAATTCGTTTTTGTTAAGAAGTTATAACGGTTCAAAAAGGACCCAAAATTTTATGTGGAGTGCAGTAAATCGAATTCATTCTGATCATCATCAAAATGTTCAAGCTTTGCTTTAAGAAAACTTTGGACTGTGTTCATAAAATCTGTTGTTTAAAACTGCATTAGCTCTCATATGCCAAAGTTTATCGTAGACCTAATAAAACGCCCTGTATATGTATACATATTATGCAATTCAAACCTTTTGTATCATCAGGGTATAAATCATTAATAGCAATTTTTTTCTTATTCATGAACATTTTCAATGCCGCCATCCTTAAACTCGGTTTTAAACTAAACATCAATCTCTTTAGCAACTGTTGTTTGCGATTTCTCTGTTTCACCCTTATAATCAACGAATTTTGGAGCATATTATCTTTTTCCATTACGGTTATCCTATTATCACTTTTACAATCTATATCACCACCTTTATCATCATTTTTTAAAACCTACAACGCCTTCTATATAAAATAGCAGCACATGCAAAATAAATATATACATTTACCTGTTCATACTTGATTGCTAAGACATCGTATCTATTTTTAAAATTGGTAACTAGAATGTTATGTTGAGATAGCACATGCAAAAAGTAATAAAAACATAATTCACTTTTACTGTACAAAGAACAGAGTTCAATATGCTTAAAGACGTCATTTTGATCAGCATTTGCCCATGGTATACAGTTTAATAATTTGTTAAAGTCTTTCTCTCGGTCATCGATGCTTTTCAACACCCAGTCTGAGATTATTTTCAAAGCCCTGTAGATTGGAATGGCAAATACCTACAATGCACTTATTTTTATTTTTGATTATATAGGTAAAGATGCTACCTTGTTTCGCAAAAAATCCTGCAATTCGTTCAAACTCAAATTTAATATTTCTGTTCCATCGCAAACCTCATTTAAATGGGTTAAAATCCAATTCTCAACTAAATTCCCTAATTGTTTCAACTTGAAACTTTGCGTTAAATTATAGGTGAACAGACAATTATACAAACTTAACTTTGTACCTAAAAACTCTATACAATATTCTATAAGTTTGGTCATTATGAAATAATCTGCTAGCTTAAGAAGTTCTTCGACTGTAGAATGTTCAATCGAGATTTGCCCAGTGTACATGTAATTGACGATCATATCGAAGATATCGGCATCTAGGCAATTCACCGTCAACTGCTCCCTAACAATTTTATGCTGCTTCAAAATAGAATCGAAATATGGCGAGCTGCAAGCCAGAACATTACGATGTGCCTTGATTATTTTGTTATTAACGTAAAGTGTAAGATCACAGAATCGGCTACATTTCTTTTGCTCGTATAACTTTTGAAACATCACCGAGGAGATTTCTTGACAAACGAAGGTCATGGTCCGATCATCTTCCATTCTATACATGAAGAAAGCTTGTTGTGAATCCAGATTCCAAAACCCAATTTAAATACCGTAGTGAACCATATGAAATTTTGTAAATGTTAGTGAATAAAGTATATTTTGCTAATGAAGTGTGAAATTGTTATTTTCCAAGTAAATCTTGTCATCTCAGAATAATTTAAACCAATTTAAGCTGTATTTAATTATTTGTTTAAATTGCACGTCAAAGGAATGTTATTTTTGACAAGTTCTAAGGTAAAATATCCCTAAAATCGAACCAGATTTCCAACATTTCGGTTGTAAATTTAATGAAATAGAAAACGTACATTTCTAAAGATTATTTTTTTCCTTTGAAATGGCAAATAAATAAATTATCTTATTATGTAGCTTTTGCGATTTTTTTTATAATATTAAAGACTCAATATGGATGCCGATCCTGGATGACAATTTGCAAGATACCAAATTGCACAAACAGATATGAAACATTAGAGATTCTGTGATATTTCACCAAGTGGGTGTGCTCGATGTACGAATTTAGCAGAGCGGCTCACCGAAAAAGTCTATAACAGTAAATTGTTAGAAAGTACCGTTTATTATTAAGCCAAGAAGTATTTTTAAGAATCAGTATAATACAATAAAACACAAAATGTCCCATCAGACGGGAATTCAAGGTAGAACCTAACTTTTAGTATAATTCTTAATTTTTTTTTAATATAAAAATTACCAATTTACAGCTAACGATAAATTAAGAAAGTACTTTGCGAAATGTAAAGAAGGAAAAATTAGGATACTGAAGGTGTCCATAGAAAATGGTAAGTTTTAATTATTGAAAATCAAATATGATAGCAAGGACCGTGGCGTAGTATGGTAAACAACACATAAGTATCGACAATCACACAAGCTTAATTAATTAATCTGGGGAGGATACGAATGATCCACATTTACAACCGGTGACCGAATGATATGATATAAAAGGCCATTCGCTTACCAGTTGAAAATACCAATCATTCGTATCCTCGAAACAGCCATCCCAAATTAATTAATTAATTAATTAAACTTGTATGGTGCGAAGGTTACCGATATTATTGTCTAATTTACTATTTTTCAAATTAATTATTTTAGAGGAATTAATACATTCAGATGACAAAAAAGTTAAAGGAACTTGGGAGCAAGATTATGATAAAATGATACCATCTTTAGTAAAGGAAGATCAACCGTGTTATATTTTATACAGGTAATTATTTAAATTAGTTAAACAACGTAACATTTAACATGTATGCTTTATCTCAAAGATTAGATTCAAAGAATGCTTGCGGATACGAATGGCTTCTTCTGTGCTGGTCACCCGATACTGCCCCTATTAGGCAGAAAATGTTGTACGCCTCAACGAAAGCTACTTTGAAACAGGAATTCGGAAGTGCTCAAATTAAAGATGAAATACATTGCACAATCCCTGTAAGTATTCGAGTTTCGTTTATAAATAACTATTTCAAATTTTAATTTATAGGATGAATTAACATTCGAAGGTTATAAAAACCACAAAAGTGATATACTTGCACCGGCTCCTCTAACGACAAGAGAAGAGGAACTGCAAGAGATAAGGAAAACTGAAATTAACACTGATATATCGGCTGTGTCTAAGCAACAAACTCTAGGAGGGGTACAATTTCCTGTTACTGATGCTGTTAAAGATGCAATACATGAAATGGCAAAAGGACTATATAATTATTTACAATTTAAATTAGGTATATCTCTAAAATATCCTCTTGGAGAAAAAAGGTCTTATTTTTCTTCAAAATATTTTCAATCTTGTGGTATTCTTAATTATTTCACAGATATTATCTGGCTTATAATATTTTGATTGTACAAATATAATTTCAGATATAGAAGAAGAAGAGATCGAGCTTGTATTTAAAGAAAGTATTACAGTAGTGAAATTGCCTTCGAAAGTTCCTGAAAATAACGCTAGATATCACCTGTACAAGTTCAAACATACCCATGAGGGTGATTTGACGGAGGCAGTGGGTAAATATATATTTCATCGAAGATTATTTTGCATATATAATTTGCTTTCATTTTAGTATTTATATATTCGATGCCTGGTTACAACTGTTCAATAAAGGAAAGAATGTTGTATTCAAGCTGCAAAGGCCCCTTTACAGAAACTATAAACAGTTGGGGGATCAATATAGAAAAGAAGGTATGTAAAATAAGTTAGTTTTGGTTATAATTTTTACTTAATGGTGCAACTTTTTAGATTGAAATCGATGTTGGTTCCGAATTGACTGAAGAATTCCTATACGAAGAGCTGCATCCAACTACTTCCCTGACTCGTCCGAAATTTGCTAAACCAAAAGGACCTCCAGGACGAGGTCCAAAAAGATTAACGAAAGCCCAACCAACGGACAACTGATTCTATTTTTATGATTAATTAGGTATCGCTCAAATTCGTGAATTTACAGTACTACTAGTATGACTGTTACTACTACTACTTGCCTGTGAGAAGGTATATTTTTAGAAAACTATTTTATTACTATGTGGTGTGCATTTTATGAACAAACTTCTAAGATAATTTTTGATTTTCTATTTTATTTGCATTATTTATTGTGGCAGAAACGAAAATAAATATTATGCTTATGTTCAATGCAGGTTTCATTTTACTGATAAGTTCAGACCGAGGTCAGATCTGTATAATTGCCCGTGCATTTCTAATTTTCGCTTCTGAAGTTTTACTTCATTATTAATTTACGGTTGGGTTTATATTGCGGCTGATCGTTAAAAAACAAGCCAATTAAAATGCTTCGAGCAATATTACAGATATATCGCCGAAGGAGCGCTGTTGATCGTGTACATCGATCTTAGCTGCTAATTCTCCGAATCTACTCCTCGTTTGCTTCATTTCGACACGCTTGCCCGTCCCTCTAACCGATGAACATCGGTTTTCTAACTGAGGACGGCGCTAGCGGGCGTGGTTCGGTCGATCAATCATTAATGTATACTCAAAAGTTTAATACAAGACCTAATGAAATGTTAAATTCCGATATGTTGCTGAAGCGGAGTAGCTTTGTACCATACTTTAATACTGCCCCACGTAGTAGTTGCGACGGTAGAAAAGTTTTTCTGCGTATCACCAATTAAATTCACTGTTGCACAACTGTCGAGTGAATAATCAACAGTCCTCGAATATTCACTCAACAATTATAATTACGGTTAGCTCTACTCTTTTTCCATTGGTTGCCCTGTGTAAGTGTATACATATGCATCTTCTTTCAATACACTACGTTAAAAATGATAAAGATGCCCTCACTGTACTAGGACACCCAATGGAAAACACTGCAAGCTGCATTAACCGAGAACGCTAGTTTAATTCGTTCAGAGCGCAACCTCACCCCTCTCCAAGTTATATGTCGGTTGCTGTAGACCATGAATAAGTTGTTTTATCTCCCAGGAGTTTAACTTTAAAAGAATTTTTACTTCCAAAAATGCCCATCTTGGTTACGTTCCCTCTACTATTCCTCAAGTCGTTTTTCTCCACTCGATATATCCACAAAAAAATAAACTGGAGAAATATTGTTGCACCACATTCGCACCTTATAACAAAATACAGCTCTTGTAGGAACTCCTTTAGCAATCATGATATGCCGACTGTAACCATCTAATTTGCTCAGCTGTACAAATACTATTTTTAAAACGGTCTTTTCATTATTTCCTAATATTAAGGACCATATAAAAGGGGCTAAACAAACAAAATTAAACAGCCACCCAGTTAGAATTGATAACTGTTACTAATTTTTGAGTTTTTATTATGTTTATCGTTTATGTATATTGTAATAAATATACAATCCATTTTAAAACAAATGAAGAGAAAGGAAGTACGTAAACTTACAACACATATTTTATAAAAATACATATAAAATTGACTAATCTACGAGCTGATTATTGCATTCAGTGTTTAAAAGTGAAACGATTTGACAAAATCAATATCAACCGATCTGAAATTGATGCACATTATCTTGTTGATACGTAAATATAACAGTTTCTGCGGTGCCAGCATCAGTAGCTAATATATTACCAGTCATAGATGAGTCTAAAAAATATCACTTTTACTTTTTCTCTAAACATATTCCATACTGTTGCTTTTTGTTTTGTACAGGTCAACTTGGCATACACTGCCAATATTTATTCCTGAAGGACAATGTGAAACTTACTATAGTTATCATCTGGTATTTCTTCAAATACTATATCGTTACTATGTATAGTATGTAGATTTTTATCAGTTTTTGCCGCCTAAAGACAAAAGAACGTATTACAAGGGAATTACATAGCATAAACAAATACCTCTCTATATTTTTGTAGATATAACTTCAAGGGCTCAACATAGTTATCGAAGCCTAAGGTACTCATCGCGAACAATATATCTTCTCCATTAATAGTCTTCCTCTTTTCCATGTGACATCTCTCGCTTGCTTCACTGGTAATAAAACTAATAAATTCCGATACGCACTCCTGTACGCATTCTCTTGCATCCTTAGCAATCTGGAAATATTACTCTACGTATAGACGTGCGAATCATGTCGTAAATGTGCTTACCTTTCCTGTTTCAGGAATCGCTCTTTTCATAATTTTCGCTACATTTGCGATCGGTAAGAATCGATCTTGTTCACGTAGCGGGATCCCCATTTTATCGCCGTCATGATTAGAATCGTCTGTATTTTCCGCTGTTAGTTGTTCACCGTCGTCTATAACATAATTTAGATTGAAAAATCAATACATTCATTTAATCCATCGCAAAATACCATCCATATCGTCCGCTTGCACCATATATGTTTGGTCTGACAGGAATGGATGTCCTATGTCATCTACTAGCTCGGGTTTCTCCATGGTTTTCTTGATATTTATGGCTTAGCTCGCAGAAATTCGTTATGTATTAGGTACTTAAGTATTACCAGTATTTATTGTTAATGGTTGATCTTTTAATAAACAAACTGAGCTAATCAATTGAATAATAAGCAGTATACGAACATTTCCTTTGCTACCTCTAATGTCTAGGAAATTAATGTTTACTGTCTAGTACCTGTTTTATCACGGATTATCGCCTTTGCCCAATCAATTTCGTGACCTTGCGCTTATGTTGCCATCATGTAAATGGGGTTATCAAACCATTCTTTAGGTTTATAAAATGGTTTCTTTTATTACAAATTATAAATTTGTTCCAATTTAGGTATTGGATGTATTATTAGCGAATTTAAAAAAATTTTATTCTTCGGTTAGCGTAGCCTTTTCTGGTTTATGTAGTAATAGAATACTCACTATTCGATTTTATTTATAATTTGAATAATGGAATAGTTATATAAAGATACAATTTGCGAATAATATACGTGCGCTACATGATTTAAAAATAAATTATTGGTAACACATAGGTAACATAATTGAAGCTATAGAATTTTTTATTCACATTCTTTTTGTAGTTTCGCACATTTTTTCAATTATCTAAAATTATCGGCTTTGCCCAGTCAATTTCGTGACCTTGCGTTCATGCCGCCATTCTGTAAATGGGGTTATCCAACCAATCTTTAGGTTTATAAAATGGTTTCTTTTATTACAAATTATAAATTTGTTCCAATTTAGGTATCGGATGTATTATTAGTGAATTAAAAAAAAAATTATTCTTCAGTTAGCGTAGACTTTTCTGGTTTATGTAGAATTAGGATACTCACTACTCAATTTTATTTATAATTTGAATAACGGAATGGTTATATAAAGATACAATTCGCGAATAATATACGTACGCTACATAATTTAAAAATAGATTACTGGTAACACATAGGTAACATCATTGAAGCTATAGAATTTTTTATTCACATTCGTTTTGCACACTTTTTCAATTATCTAAAATTATCTTCTTTATAATTGGTCTACTCACATAGAATATAGCTGTTATTTGTCAAGCTGTAATCGCTGTAATAAGAAATAATAGTTAATACGTTCTCTTTCTCATAATTTCATATCTACCATTTTTTTATCATAATTTACCTTCTAGAATTTTCTAAAGAATCGAACATTCTATTTTCCGTTTTATATTTGTTGTATAATTGGGCATAGTATAGCTACGTTTACAAGGCATAATACGAAATTGGTCTAAAAATTTGACAACTGAATCCAGTGTGGCCCCTCCCTGCTCCCTCTGGTTACTCCTATGTAAGCGCAAGTTAGATTAACAACACATAAGTATCGGCACCCTCCGCACCACACAAGTTTAATTTATTATATAGTAATATAATAATTAATCCGGGACGGCCGATTCGAGGACACGAATGGTCCTCATCATCAACCGGTGACCGATTATATTACTATATAATAAATTAAACTTGTGTGGTGAAGAGGGTGCCGATACTTATGTGTTGTTTACCATACTACGCCACAGTCCTTGCTATCATTATTGCAAGTAAGATTATCTTAAAATAACAGTCTTAACATATTTCGCATTTTATTTAATTTTTTTTAATATTTACAATTTTTATAATTATGATCCTAAGTTTATAGTTTTATTTATAAATAAACAGGGTGTGTGACCCCATTTACAAAACGGCGGTTTTAGGCAGCTATCCACGCTGAAAATAATTTTCGCCAACTTCGCAGCTGTATATCAAATGTTTTGATCGATAGGAAAATTCAATTTAATGATTTGGCATTACAAAATACAGTTAATAGCGTGACAGTTGGCAACATTTTATTAGCTGTAATGAAATGTTATCGGTTGTTTTATCAATAGAAACTTTTTGAAAGTATTTGTTGATAAGTGAAATGTGTTTGTACACAAAACAGTTTAAATAAAATAAGTCATGAAAACTCTAACTTATTGTAAATTGTGCATAATTTTTGCCTTTATCATTTTGCTATTTTATCTTTATCAAGCTAGGAGTAATATAAATACAAAAGGATCTGAAACTTTTTATAATGAATTAAGTCCGCAAAATAACAAAAGGTAAACGATCAGTTATTAGTTACTCCCCTGTAATTAATTAATATCTTGTTGTAGAAACATTGTAATTGCAGTGGTGACTTGCGGTGATAGATTACAAGAAACATTAACTATGATAAAATCAGCATTAATGTTTACGAATTCTAAGATTCATTTTATTATCTTGTCGGAAGGGCAGCATAAAAATAGTTTTAATGAAAAGGTAAACGTAAAAACATGTATTGAGCAATGTAATTTATTTTAATTTCAGCTTAGCGAATGGCAAAGTCTTCTAAACAACAAATTTACTTATAAAGTTATGCCTTTAATATTTCCTACTGATAATGCTTTAGAATGGAGGAAGCTATTTAAACCGTGTGCTGCACAAAGGCTTTTCTTACCTGTAAACCTTTATATTGTCTATATATTGCCTCGTTTATTTTTGTATATTTTTTCTAGTCAGTTTTAAGTGATGTGGATTCACTTTTATATGTGGATACCGATACGTTATTTTTATCCCCCGTCGAGGCAGTTTGGGATCATTTTAATTTACTGAACTCTAGTCAAATAGCAGCTCTCGCACCTGAACATGAGGATCCTAATGTTGGGTGGTATAATCGTTTCGCAAGGCATCCGTACTATGGAAAATTAGGTAATCTTCTAATAAACGATTAATCAACACCAAATTAAATAATTTTTATATTTGGAGGTGTTAATTCGGGTGTTATGCTCATGAATTTAACCAGGATGCGTGCTTTTCAATGGGTAGAATATGTAATACCCATTTATAAAAAATATAGGCTCAAAATTACTTGGGGTGATCAAGATATTATTAATATTATATTCCATTTCCATCCAGGTAAGCGTATTTGATTATCAATCCTTTTTTTCTTAATTTTTATATTTCTAGATAAATTATACATTTACTCATGTCGATATAATTATCGACCTGATCATTGTATGTACATGAACGTGTGTAGGCAAGCCGAAACAAAGGGAATTGTTGTGTTACATGGTTCAAGAGGCTTTTTTCATTCTGAAAAGCAGCCTGTATTTCAATCAATTTATAGGGCTTTTGAGGAGGTATTATATTATTCATTTTGAATATATCACGGTTATTCTTTTGAATTTTAGTTTCAGCTGGGGAATGAACTGTATTACCATTTCTATATGCCTTTAGAAACTTACGTAGAATTAGCCATTGAAACGAACTGCGGACACATAAAAAATGCTTACTTGATGAATATAAAAAAGTATATTGATGTAATTAAAGAAAATGGTTAGAGAATAAATACATATTTTATCTTTGTTTTTTTTTGTATATACAGATTGTTTAAATAGTAACGTTCATGTGACTAAAAAAAAACATTATTTAATGAAATTTTTGATTAATTTCTAGTTATTAACAAAACTATTGGGTGCGTTCAGCATACACAACTTGTGTTAAGCGAATCACCATAAATTAATCAATGAAAATTAGACGATCACATAGAGTAGTCTCAAATGGAAAAGTTTATATTACGTTATATGCAAAAATGGCTTATTTTAATCCGAACACTTGGCGTTTTCTTCCTTGGATTTTTGAACGCCCCTTATTGTTCAAAATATCACAAACTAGTTAATGCTGTGAAATCAGTTTCAGATCTTTTTGGAATCACATCCGACTAGTTTGTGATTCCCGTTAGGATAAACCTAGTATATCATGTACTATTTTAGGTTGCTCAACAATTGTGTCCATGTATCTCTTGAAGGCCATTGTGCCCAAATACGAATAAGTTATAAAAATTTATATAACGTACAGTATTTACCCAGTTAGAACAAACCAACAGTCTCAGTAATAAACGGTAGTCTATCACTGAATCAATAAGGGTACGGCATATGGGCTACGTTTGATTACCACCATTGCTGTAGCACTCACCTTTGGCAGCTTTACGTATTTATGTTATCAATTTATTTGTTTATTAAAACCAACTGGAAAATGTTGATATATTTAATGGACTCACCATCAGTATTAACAAAAGCAATTGTATACAATAAATACAGTTCCGACAAAAACGTATTGGTGGATAATTAATGCTGCCACCATCCAATAAATAGAAAAACACAGGTATCCCATAATATTATTATTTTATACATTTGTTGAAGAAAATTAAGTTGATGTTCATCGCACTTCCTCCTCAAACAGAAAAAGTTTAAGTAGAATTTTAGATTTAGTAGAAATGTCTTTCGGGTGATGTTGTGTACTACATGACATCACCCGAAAGACATTTCTACTATGGATTACGGTCGTGAAAGCCTACACTCAATAATTTTAGATTTTGATAAGGGCATTACTAGAATACAATTTTTCATTGTTGGCAGCACTGATGATGTATAGTTGATGTTTTCGCAACTGTGTTTAGTACTGTACGTTTTCATTTGAATTAAAAAAAATCAAATTAATTTGAAATCAATAAATTTTAGGGCAAAAATGCTTAATTTTGAAGGTGGAATTTCAAACTATACATAAGATAATTACGTGTTACAAACGTGCTTTCTCTAATCTAATTCCTAACCTCCAATTATTTTTATGTAACGAATTGCTTTCATTAAGATCGAATATGCCGATTTTACGAAGAATAATTACAAACCCACTGACTTACTCGTTTTTGCCATATCTTCTCAAATCTGGAGATAAAGTTTCAAAAGATATCGAGACAGTAAAAGATGCGGATTTAAGTAGTAGTGAAACTGGACTAGATAGGTTAAAAAGTATGTTTACCGTTGAGTAAGTATATATCGGTTTCATTTTAAGGCTTGCAATAAACCAATAAAAGCTATTTTAAAGCGAATTTGAAAATATTAGTCCTGAAGCAAGTTCGATATTACAAGTAGGATGCATGAGTATATTCGTTGGTGCTTTGTACGGAGGAATTTTAAACAGTCGAACAGCATACATGGACTTTATGAAAAACAATCAGGCTACTGTTTTTAGAGATCATTTAGAAGCTAAGGTGAGGCATAGATTCTATAGTAGAGACGCTATCTAACGTGTTACTTTTAGAAAAAATTACAAGATAAAGTAACTCTAAGTTTTGGTAAAGGTGCATTCCGATGGGCATGGAGATTATCCTTATTTTCAACAACTTATATGTAAGGAGATTTTATTATCGGAAAATGTATTCTAACGATATATGATTACATAGGACAGTGTGTACGACAATATCCGTCTACAGAGGTAAATTTGGAGTGATAGAACACATAGCTGCAGGTGCAACAGCAGGATTTCTTTATAAGTTCCCCACAGGACCACGGGCATGGGTAGTTGGAGCTGCGCTTGGTATAAACATTTTTTTTTGTATTACTAATATGTCAATTTGAGCATTATAGGTTCAATTTTGGGTACGATCGCTGGAACTGTAACATACAGCTTATTAACATTGACAGGATCATCTTGGGATGAAGTACGATATTGGCAATATAAATGGAAAGAAAATCGGCTAAGTCTGCATAAAGCAGCAATTGATAAGCAAAAGCATAAAGATGAATTATATCTATCACACAATGCGAAGATGAAAGAAGCTGGAAAAGACTTAACTGCAATTGATGTAGATGAAAATGGTGAATCAAAGAAGTAATTAATTATATATATAATAAACAATAGCAACAGTTCGAATTTTTGTTTCAATGTAGTTAGTAACATAATAAAGAGATATTACAACATATATTGTTTCTCTTCTCATTAAGTAATAATAGCAAGGACTCTGGCGTAGCATGGTAAACAACACATAAGTATCGGCACCCTCCGCACCACACAAGTTTAATTTATTATATAGTAATATAATAATTAGTCCGTTTTGAGGACACGAACGGTCCTCATCATCAACCGGTGACCGAATTGTTTCTCATGGTTAATCAAACCTTTGCTTGAGCCTATGCAAACCCGCTGAAGTTCTTTTTGTTAAATTAGCATCTTGAATTCATCCTGAAGAAATGAAACATTCGTTTATTTCTTATATTTATTTATTACAAAATAATTTTAACAATTATGTTGATTTACGCGGCGCTGGTATTCCACCTTCACGGAATCCATTGCGGAAACGTCTACGGACAATTTTTAAGTACCTGCATCGTCCAGTTCCTGTAGTCTTCCTCCTTTTAGCCTTAATTGACCAGTTGTCTAAAAATTACAACATAAAATTAATCTAGTTTGCATATATTTCATCAAAAGAATGTTAAAAAAGGTATTAAGATACTGCGGTGTGACGAGCAGAGGAATGTTGTTTTAGTGACTTGAGATTAAGGTTGTGTATATAAAATGCTTTATGGAAAAAATACTTATTTGTAAGGCTTACATGATCGCATTTTTGATGAAGGATATCCGCATTGGGCACATTTTGACTTCTGTATATGATAGGAGGACCTTCCACACCTCCGACACAAAGTATGTGTCTTATTGCGCCGTTTACCAAAGCTCGATGTACCCTTAGTCTACAAACAAATAAAAATGGTGTAAAATAAATAACTTACCGCCTATTTGTTGTTATATTTTAATATCAACATGTAATAGGTCTGTCATGCAAAAACATATACATAACCTCCAAGGGTGATTTCACGTACAATTAATTTGAGTAAAATATAAGCACAGTCTTAAAAAGTTGGACTTTCTACGTCGATTTGGAGCTTTACTGCCTTTTTTAATTCAGGATGGTGCTAATATTTTGCAGAAATTAATTCAACAAATTTACAAACTTACCATGGCTTCCTATGTTAAAGTGTAAGAGAGATAGCAAAATGAAAGGCAGGACGAGTATGTCATTTCTACAACTAATAGGTTGGCGGGAAATTTAAAATTTGAATAAAGGCATATGCCAAGTGATTATTTTTATACTTTTAGTTGTGCAAGGATAAGCTTTCGTAAACTTCGCTTCATGAATGAAAATCGAAGGTCTTTTCTTAATGCATGTATCCCGATCGAATGCTCAAATTTGCGATAATAGATTAAGGGTACCGATTTACCGGCGATGCATTTTGCATTAGTTAATTTCAACATGCATTCATATTTTTTCTAATATTGTACTTATTTTCGCCTTAATGTTAATTCTCAGATCAACGAGTTGTCTAAAAATAAAAAGCTTGCCACGGCGTCCGCTATAAACATATAGCACATAGTTGAGTCAAAATAGACCGAGAGTAAATGGTGGAATGTGGAATTGGTGATTTTGTGCCTCGAAAACGTTTTAAGTGGAAAAAAACAAGATTATTTGGGACGATTGTGAATTCCGAAAAGGAGAATCCGTACGCTTTCTGAAAGAATCAGCGTAATACCTTCGTGGATCCGAAGCGATTCTCGACTGCCAATATGATTTCTAATAAAATTTCAATTTTTGTGCGTTAAAGGAATTTGTTTTACGCGAAGTGAAATCCAATCAAACTAATTAATGTTTCTGTCGATGTTTTTGATAAGGAATTTACGGAAAACGCGTGGCGTTGCGAGCGATATAAAAAGTTTCCCTCCAAAAACACATTCGAAAATCACGATCGAAGTTGATGCGAACAACAACAAATAGGTGTGGGAGAAAAAACAATAGTAAGCTATCGAAAACACACCACGGGTATTGAATATGAATGGAAAATTGCTATTTCGGTGAAGTTTTCATTTGTTATGCATGAAGAAATATGCTGCATCCGAAGGAACTTTTCATAAACCTTGTCGTTGCGCGAAAATGTACAAAAACGGCGTGTCGGAAGTACGGCTGCTGTTAGCGAGTGTGTGTGTTACATAGTGTAGTGCCTCAAAATGATGTTCACGGGTGGTTCTCAGTTTAAAAAAAGAAACAGTTCTGCGAGCAGCAATGGACCAAGAAAACACGAAAGGATTTCCAGATCCGGAAATGCATCAGAGGTAGAGTATTCCGTTGATGACGAATAGATCGGTTCTTCTATTTTTTTTTGTTTTTGGAGATCGCGTACGATTGTTTTGCCTTTACGATTTTTTTTCTGGCTTTTCGTTTTATGTTAATGTTAGAGAGAAGAGTCGACGGCATATGTACGTGTTTAATCACATGTTTATTTTTGGCGTATTTCTACATCCGTTACTGATGGAGTTCATCATCACGGAATAGATGTTTTTTTCGGTGTCCGTACACCTCTTTAAGCTGTTTTAAAACGTGCGAATTTTACGCGTGTGCAAACTACTTTGAACTAGAATTTGGGAAAGTCGTGAAATTTGAAAACCTCCTCGGAACGTATTTTATCTTATCAATTTTCAGAATAAACCTAATTTTTTTCGCCATTAAAATCGCGATTTTGTTGCCAATACCCGTTTTATCGTTTTCTTCATTCAGCCAATTGCTTAAAGTGCTATTAATTTTACGTTTACATCATTTCGAATCCAATTTTTCAACAATTAGCGTTCAAAGGAACACTTGCCATTTAGATTTTATTGGTAGGTTATGGTTTGTTAGTAATATATCGTAAAATGCGGACAGGAAATTGAACGAAGTGTGTGCAAAATTAGTTTTATTATAATTTTAATTAGAAATATGACCTTTAAACTATTAATTCGTATAAATGGATTAATTCGTTGTAAAGATTCGACGAAGGGGAAGTTAAAGTTGATTACGTTCAAACTATGTTGAAGGATTTAAAGGTTAAAAAGATGAAATTATCCACACTATTACATAATGTTCCAGCGTAGGGGGCTTCACCTTTTTCTCAAATCTGATGATTGAAACTTATTTGCGTCATTCTTCAGTTGATTTCATGAACATTTTTCGAATTCAGTTCAATTTTAATTCTTCAACAGTAAAAAAATACAAAAAAGACTGAATAATCAGATGATCACGTTCAAACTGTTTGAGGAGTTTGAGAGTTTTTGCTACTGTCAACAATAGCCAATTCGCTTTACAACAGGCACGGTTTTTAATGTTCTCTGAACGTATGTTTTCTTTAATCAGTATTGGCAAAATATGTGTGATATGCGTTTTTTCCTTGTCGCATTTTGTGACCATGAGATATGTTGCTTGCATCAACAAAGGCTTCCGGTGAAATGTAAAGTTTAGTGAATTTATCTCAATGAAGGCGATATTATCAAGATTAGAAAACAATTCAAATTTTCTCAATTAAGTAGTACAGTCCAGCTTTTTTATAGAATAATCTATGAAAAGAAACACCAATGCCAAAAACTATACGTTAACATAATTTAATGTTATTTATTTATTCTTGGCACTAGCTGCCTTTCTCCATTCGATATTCCTTCGTTCCAGCACTTCAGTTACTTGTTGCTTTATTTCAAGAGTGTATCCCGGTCGCTTTCCTTGCCGCTTAGCTTCCTTTGCACACTTTACAGGCCTTTTTTCGTTCATTCTGAATAGGTTTTCCTCAATTTTCTTTACTCCTTAAATATTTCATTTCTATGACTTCAATTCTGGGTGTTGTACTTTGCATTTTCAAATATTTTGTTAAGAATATGATGGTTTACGTATTTTTCCGGGCAATTTTCTACTTCTTCTATTTTCATTACCTTTGACTTTATTGGATTTATCTCTAATCTCTATTTGTTTAATTTCTCTTCCCAAATATTTAAGTTCTTTTATAAGTTGTTCTCCCTTTCTGTACATCTCAAGAGATCATCAGTAAATGCACATGCTTTTAGATGGATCGGCTTCAGTTTACTACAACCTGTGCTGATTTTA
>LR737386.1:1215131-1228832 GCA_902655005.2 Marronus borbonicus
ATTTGAAGCACTTGTGATTAAGTAATGGAAATTTTATTCTACCAATAAAAATATTACTTTATAGATGCTGTTTACATGTACTCCTCCATAGGGGTACTGACGGTAAGCATATTGGTTTCAAGTAGTTTACAATCACGTATAAGTATTAGTGGTAATAAAAACGAAACCAGTACGAAGGCACTATCAGCGGGATACTTTTATTTCGACGTAAATAGTTTTATTAACCACTAGATTTTCATTTTATTGCCCTAGACGTTTCTGGTTTTAAAGTAGTTTCAAATGCTAAAATGAGGGATCTTGTTCATAACTTCTTTGGAATGTATTCACACAAAGAGTTCGTTTGGTTGTGAGATTAAGTTGCTATATATTGGCATGCCGATGCTGATATTTTATTTAAAAAATCAGAATATATCTGATATTTTCCATGTTATATATTAGATATGAGTCTCACTTTAATGGATCACGGACTACATATGCATTTTGAGTGTGCCAGTTTGCTAACGAAGTTCAGGTGAGGTTCGTCCGTTTTGATGTGGTGAGAAAATGTTTCGGAACAATAGTGATGACGCTGGGTAGGCAAAAACATGTTCGTTGATTAGCTTCTCACATTGTTTTTGTTCACCAATGCCATGGATAGTTGTATTGGCAGCATTATTTTGGTTAGAAGATTGCTGGGATATAATGGTGCTCCATTGGGAGAAGGGCAGCAACGGGAACAATAGGATCATGTAACGAGCCAGCCTCTAACGTTTTTGTTGCTCTTCGTGTCTTATTAACAGCAGCTATCAGTAGTTATTGGATCGATACAGGTATCCTTTTCAAAATTCAAAAACTAATAAGTGCTGATTAATGTAAATACCAAAATTAACGAAATTAACTTACGTCCTTATTAAAACATACGACATTCCTCAAACATCAAATTTCTTAAACTTAAAGCATAACAAGTGCGTTTCTAAATAATAAAAGTTAGAGGTGTTAATAGGAAGATTAAACACGCGCAGAATAGTGTTTAATTTTCGCCATAACGTTCCGAACACACTTGTTGAACATTAAACATCATGTGAGGGCATTAAATACCGAATTAAATGCTAGAAATGTTTAGTCGGGCCAACTATTTCATCTTAAATTGATGATACGTAAAACGTGACGTACGGGTCTTAGTCATCGCAATATTGACAAAATTGTTGGATATTTGTAAGGATCAAAGGTACCACATGCGCGAAGGTGGAGAAATGAAACATCGAATTTGAACGTTTGAATTTTATTGCTATGAAGTAGGTTGAAGTTGCATGCGCGTCTTATTCCATTTAATTTTACATCATAAAAGAGTAGTTGGGGGGGTAGTAGGAATGGTTCTTTTTCTAAAGTAACTATTTAGATTTATTACGCAAGCTACCGTGGTCGTCAGTAACACTATACTTTTGGTTTCTGGGTTGCAATCGCGCTGTTGTAGCTTTTGTCGACGTTTCGTCCTTACTCTTATGGAACATCTTCTGAGCTAATACTGCACACTGGCTGACTCTTCAGGAACAACCTTCAAACTTAATTTTAAACTTGCAGACTACTTTTCAATCAAAGACTGCAGCCACGTGGAAGCTCCTGGTGTCTACTTCGTGTTCGTAAGGTAGTGTGTACATCGTCGAAACAAAGCGCTCGATCAGCACTCGTGTTATGCGCGGTTATTGCGTGTAACGGGGTCCACGTTGACTCAGGATAAATTGGAAACTTACCACCAGATCTACCTGATTAAACCTCTTAGCAATAGCCATGGTTCATTGATCCATAACTTTTCTGCTCCCGGTCAGTGTGCAGTAGTTTTAACCAGGAAACCGAGAGTATAATGTTATTGATGACCGCGCAAGCCTACCTAATACAGATTCATAATAGAAATTCAAGAACTTCATCAAGTACCATAACATTGTTTGCAATTGCAGCTGACTTGGTCGTACTTGAGAGTGTTTAACTATTCTAAGTAAAACAATTCTTACTGGCCAGATGCTCAAATGCATTGACAGATTTATGAGAAAAGACAAAGCAGTATTTTATTATTTTTCGCCGTGCACACACAAGTTTATTGTTCGTTGGAAAAGACAATAAAAACAAACGGAGTACTAGATGATTTTCGAAATTGTGTTGCTGATTGATTGTAATAGCCATTTGGCATTATAAATTTGATATTTAAAGAATCACAAAGAAGAATCACGAGAGCTATTCTTTAATACTTCTAAACTAACATTACAGTAGATATAATGTTAAATTAAGCACTCGGTTGCATTTAATATATACAGCGTGTTCAGATTCTGTGGGATAATGCTTATATACTGCTCTAGTATGTTATACGAAAACATGTTTTGTATAAAAGTTGATGTAATTTCTCTTGAAATTCTTGCTTTTTAAAGATGAAGTGATTTAACTTTAACTGAACGAAGAAATCAATTTTTTTTTGTTTTTTTTTTATTTATTTATTTAAACTAACAAAACTACTAAATCAGTTGAGAACAATATCCTTAACACCCCAAAACATTTCTGGCGATTGGCGCCTTCTGGTAAAAAAATCAGATTTGCCAAACGTGGTCGCATTTAATGATCTACCTGCGCGGGCTTCTTATACTGCTGATTTCCTTCGAAGCAGATATACAATCAAACGGCCATTATTTACAGGTGGGTCCATAGTTGTACGATTGTACTCATATCAGCCATAATACGGTCTCCCTTAGCGAAGTTGTGTAATTTAACAGAAGACAAGTGGGGCGGTCCGGAAAATAATTATCCGTCTGCTCTATATTTGTCAATGATAATGATCATTCGTAAATCCATTTTTCTAGATATGTAAGTAGAAGGTTTCATACGTGGTTCCAATCTGTAAAAATGTTGACAAAAGTTAAATAAGCAATTATAGACCTGTAGACTAGACTAGGCAAGCTTAGTACTTTTGGTAAGGTTCGGGAACATGTTGTTCGTGCAAGACTTATGAGTTGTTTAAAATCTAAGCATTATTCTTGAACAATATAAGTTCCTTCGGGAGCATCCAATCTAGCCTTATACTTTGAATATACCGACTTTAGAAGCGTTTAATGAGATTAATCATAATATTTTGCTGCCCAAGCTGGCTGGGCTGGCAAATCAAAGAATATTTCAAATTGTTTTATTGTTTTCAGTAATAGTTAAACACGTGCCTAATTGGAATTCAGAGAAAACAATTCTTTCAAAAATTATATAAAAGAAATGATGTGATTTAATAACCTTCTAAATTTTAACTCACTTACCCAACAAACACGCACATACACTTGTGCACCAATTCTATTGTATTTATTTACACAGAAAGATAAACGGCGTGTTTGGTAAATTTACAACCTCGACTGTTAGTTTTGCATTTAAATGTTAATCGTTGTAGACCTATTTTCAAACGGCTTTATTTGTAAGTACTTTTCTACTGTGTTTAGATAAGTCTCATTTGGGATCCTGTTAAAACGCTTTGTTTCTATATAAATTGAGTTGCCGGGCGATTTTGTACTATGGATGGTGGGCTTAGCACATCCGGAATTACGTAATAGCGTTTCGAAAAAGAGTCTCGTGGCTTAAGTTCATTCGTACTAATTCTCGATAAAATTAAAGGGACAAAGAAAAGTGCAAGAAATTGGGTATAACCCTGTTTGTGAGGTATATAATGCGACGAAACATTAGTAGAAAATTTTGTGGGTTTTTCAAATTTGGTTTTATTTAAATGAATTGAAAAGTGTGAATAATTTCGGTGAGGGAATTTGGAAGTGAAAGTATTATTAAATGAAATTCATTTAATAGCGCGTGCTGTTTCAAAAACGTTTATTTTTTCCATCAGGAGACTAATCTGAAATGTTAAATGCGATGTAACCAAGAAAATTTTGAAGTTAATACACTTGTGTATAGAAGAATTCTGCTAAATTTGGAAAAAACTCTAAACTTCAATGTACATGTTTGTATCAAAAAATATAGTAAACTGCTTGAATGTTAACTTGCTTCCATACCTCTAACTTTTTGAAAAGACCTGAAGTGAAAAAATAATTGGTTTTATCTTAGGTTGCTAAATTTTTGAGAATTGCAGTGCTGGGCAATGTCGATATTCTCTTAATTTTAATCTTACAAATAAACACCTACGAGGTTAACTGTCTCCAGCGCCATATTCACAGCTTTTCTCGACATTTCACATTACCCACCAATCGAGATAAGGGTCCATCTATTGGTAGAAAGATTCCTATAAGAAGATTCCCATTTTTAACCAAATATCTTAGGACGTAGAAATAATAAAATGAACATAGAAAATAATGTAAGTCCAGCCAACGACAATTGTGGAAAAGACTTATATTAACTACTATTCTGTGTCATTCTCTTTTCCGTTAATTAATGTCAGGTCTTTCTACTGCAAGTTCCAGGGTGAAAGTCTTTCGGTCCGTTTCATCAAAATTTTCAGTGTCATTTAACGTTGTAGTGTTGTACGCGGTCAAGAATTTCATCTATAGTCAAGAGTTACAATATTACTTGCGTCCCTGTATCATGCCACAGCAAAAATCATCGGTTTCGGCATCTACATATTTCGATAATAATACATTTTAAACGGGGAAAATTTATCATAGGTGACAATGGAATAAAAACAATTGCCAACGTAATTAAACAATGGTTGTAAATAACGCGAATTTTATTTTGTGACTATGTTTAATTGTCGTCCGGGCATCTTGTGTCTCGATATCCTCCAAGTTTTACAGTGTTTAGTTAAATATTGCAATTCTGAAGGTTAAAGGAGTGTTAGTGTAAATATTATTCAAGTAGCTGTGTTCGGTAAAAGTACATAAACATAGGGTTTATTATAGCGGAAATTTCGAAAATTTAAGGTTGGTAGTTATTATCATTTCTACATCTGAAAAGTTTCACGTAATAATAATTTCTTAATTGCTGAAAGAGTGCCTAAGGACACTCCCGAATTCACGACCCCAATTTCTGAAAATTTAAGTCTTTTGAAAAATTTCGAAACACAAAAACATTACAGTATATATTGTCCGTCTAGAAAGTATCCGGAATTTATTATTTTTCTTAATTTTAATATATTTCTTTTTTGTTACATCCTAAGACAAAAGTAATGCATCAAGTAGGTTGTGCCGACTGTAGGCCATGCCAAAAATCATATAACAACGCCGGCTGACAAATATTGTTGATTATCAACAGGCTTAATATTTGTGAAATAATGTCGCAAGTAGAAAGAAGAAAGTTGGTGGAATATTTGTATAGAAAAGGTGTTCAAAACGTTAAAAAATTAGTGGAATTGACTGAACTCGGAAAAAGTGCAGTATATGAGACAATAAAGAGGATAAAAAATTGGAGAGATATGAGCCATGGACCAGTTTCTGGAAGACCGCGTAAGATTAGCGGAAACAATCTAAGCGCTTTAGTGACTTTAAGACGACAAAACCCGCGCCTATGGTTTCGAAAACTGGCTAACAGATTTGGAAATCAACGTCAAATAAGAGTGTGTCCAGAAACTGTCTGCATCTCACTGAGAAGACAAGGTTACTTATCAAGGAAACCAAAAAAAATCCCTGCAATTACACCTCTACAAAAGCAACGAAGAATAGATTGTTGCCAACGATTTCGAGACGATAATTTTAGTGATGTTTTTATATTTGACGAAAGTTGTTTTCAGCTTGGTGCAAATCATTTAAGAATTCTATCAAGGGAAAATGTTACCGTTCAAATTTCCAAATTTCCCACAAAAATAATGGTTTGGGGAGCAATCTCTCAGCGTGGTGCTACACCTCTCTGTATAATTGATGGCACCGTTAATAGTGCAAAATATTGTGAAATTCTTAATGGCTTTCTTCTTGAAAAGGCTCGTGCTTTATAACCCGAAGGGTGGTGTTTTCAACAGGATAATGCCAGATGCCACACTTCTGCCTACACTAAAGCTTCGATGCTAGGACAAAACTTGGCAACAATTCCATGGCCAGCAGCTTCACCAGATCTTAGTCCCATCGAAAACATATGGGGACTAATGAAAATTGAAGCAGAACGAGCAGCACCACGAAATAAAGAAGATTTGATTCGGTCAGTTTTACAAGCTTGGACCACCATCACCGAAAAGTATAGCGTTGACCTCGTTTCGGGATTACCTAAATATTTAGTTAAGTGTTTACAGTTAAATGGAGATTGTATTAGTCAATGAGATGAATTATTTGTTGTGATTTTATTATTCAAGTAATAAAAATATATACCGTCAAATTATAGCTGTGCTATTCGTTTTCCGGATACTTTCTAGACGGACTATACTATTAATTTAATTATAAAAATTGTGCTGATTTTTCGCGTGAACAAATCGAATGTGAAGGACTGCATTTAACCGCTTTTCTTCTAAAATTACACATGGAAAAATATATTTCATAACTTCGAATTATGCCAAAAATAAGGATTCTGTACAATTGAGTTACAATTAAAGAATTAATTTTTCGAATTTTATTAACTACTAAAACCAATCCGTAGTCGATGACAATAATTACATTAATAACACAGCTTTAAATAAATAAAACAAATCATTAGAATTAAATCGCGAAGTGTGGCGTTTTATTTCACTCCGTAAAATATAAAGGAATCTACACATGCAAGTATTATCAAAACAAAAGATTATCTCCGCGTCTGTTTTCATAAATTCTCCATTGTATACACGAAGCAACGACAAAAAAAAATGAAACAAATACACGCAACAGATGTACGTTTAATATTTTGATGGTCTCCGCGTTTAATTGACTTGTAAATATACACCTTGAATCTCTTCCAAATATTCAACGACAGATGGTCTAACCAAAAACCTAAGATTAGTACATGCGAAGCAACGAGAAATGGTATATTGGTACGGACAAGCGGATATGTATTGAATGCGTGTGTAAACGCGCGTACTTGTTGGTCATCGCGGTGTCCATGAATCCTCGTCTTCGTTCCTTACTCGCCTCGCCGAATAATAAATCATCCGCAAATTACGAGTGTTTGCCAGCACCGGATTTAGCAAAGATCCGATCAATTGAAGCTAACAAGACTTCTGTTGGTGTTGATGTGCATTATAGAGGGTGGCCAAATAAAAATGGCAGCTGGCTGTATCTCGGAAATTAGTAATTATAGAGCTATCGGATAAAATATTTTTTAATAAACATGGCCAAAAGAAAATATTGGAAAATGATGGAAATTATCTATTCTCAAGCCAATTTCCTTTTTTTGCGTTAAACCCTTTTTATCGTATCTTCTAAAATAAAGTGGAGGGGGACGTCAATTTTTTTTAATAAATATTGGTTACTCCTGTCAGGTTTATTGGATTTTAACAATTTTGGCCTCATTTGATCTATTTAATGCAGTTTTGGTTTAGCTTTTATTAATTGTACCCTCACTCAACGATATGTTTTTGCACGTGGAAAAGTAGAGAATTAAAAGCTTGAGGTGTCAGCGAAAACCGCGTTTGGATACCTTTCTTCTAACCGGTGATATCAACGAAGAAATTTTAATCTGGACGAGCCGATTTTGCCGGCTATCTGCTACTTTATTTAAGCTTCTAAATATAACCATACTAGTAAAAATTAAAAAATCTGCCGCGTTTCAAAGATAATTGTATTTATTTAAGACGAACCCTTTCTCATGAGTCGACAAAAACACGAGTCTGTCTAGTCTCTGCTAATTTCATGAAGCTCACGGAAAGTAGTGAACTTTACTTATAAAAGGCATTAAAATATATAATTATCTTTGAAATAATATATTTATTAATTTTTACTAATCTGGTTATATTTAAAAGTTTAAATAAAATAGCAACCAGTCAGCAAAACTGGGCCGTCCAGGTGCAATAAATTTTTAATTTTTTTCTTTAATATCTCCGATTAGAGAAAAGGTATCAAGACGCGGTTTTCGTTGATATCTTAAATTTTTTCTTTTGGTCACATTTATTAAAAAATGTAACTACTAACTTCTGAGATATAGGCAACTGTCATTTTTATTTAGCCACCCGGTACGGTGCTCATCAACACCAACGCTTTCAACAGTTTCAATTGATCGAATCTTTACTAAATTCGGTGCTGGCAAATACTCATAATTTGCAGATGATTAATTATTCGGCGAGGCGAGTAAGGAACGCAGATGAGGATTCTAATTCGAATGATGGACACAGCGATGACCAACAAATACGCACGCTTACACTCATATCCGTTTGTTCGTACCAATATACCATTTCTCGTTGCTTCGCGTATACTAATCTTAGATTTTGGTTAGACCATCTCTCATTGAATATTTGGAAGTGATTCAAGGTGTTTATTTACAAGTCAATTAGATGCGGGGACCATCAAGATATCTCTGCTCTGCGATTGTTAGTTTGGCGGTTCTTGAAATCAAAGAAATAGGTCTAAAATGGATGCCTTGACCATATTATACCAAATCCGGTGCTGTTCTGCATTCGGCGTGTAAAATATAATATTTGAGTGGATGAAAACGCGATTGTTTCCTTGATCTAACGATTTTGAATTTGAAAATTGCACGTTTCACACCGTATCGGTTATAAATAGTAGCAACTGTTGGTATTGCCCACGCGCAAATTAAGACGTTGTATAGTTATTAATGGCGCAAATTTATTACCATTTAAACGTCATATTAAACATGATTTAACGCTGAATATCTTTGTCAGTACAATGTACTAATACATACCGTGTAGTAGTTGTAGTCAGTTGTAGTGTACTGATGTTATGTTAAAATTAATGATTATGGTGGGATTTATTAACTTGAGCTTTTAATAATGTGCAAAAATAGAAGAACGTAAATATAAAGATGGTTGAAAATTTTTCTGTCGAAATCGTTTAACTATCGAAAACAAGCAATCTATCGACATATTGTAACTAAAATTTGACGATAAGTTAATTTCGAGGAATGGACCTGTAAATTGGTCTCTAAAGTCTTATGATTTGACACCTTTCCATTATTTCCTGTGGGGCTGCGTGAAGCCATTTGCTTATGTCAATAAAGCAGTAACAATTAACGCCTTGGAAACCAACATTGTGCGCGATATTCGTGACAGAATTGAACGTCCAGAACGAGAGCAGTCGTAGTGGCCATATGCCTAAAATCATGAATAAATCATTCGAATCATACCAAAAATTTGATTAGAATTTAATTTTTCCTATTATTTTTTTTATATTTTTAAGTTCTATCGTGCTTAAAAAAACACCCATCATATCTGAGAAGAATCCAAGATTAAATCTGTATTCTTCTAGAATGCCAAGTTTCATAATATCATGATACGCATATAAAATTCCTGTTTATTATTTTTTTGAATTTTTTGAATCGCCCATTAGGTTTTTCCTTTACACGAAGCGTCAAGTTTTTCGGGTGTTTCGAATAGGTTTCTTGTGTCACGTTTTAAAATTGTCACCGTTTATATGATGCCGAATGGTACGGGATGCCATGCGGTGGTGGTACTAATAAATCGACCGCTATTTTTAGCGGAAAACTTGTAAAATTAGCACCGTACAACAGACAAAGAACGAATATCTATATACATGTAGATGTGTACGCGATGTGCGGTGCACAGAGCTTTTCTTCCACAGTGATCAATGCTTGATCATTTTCATGTCATTGCCTATGACAACCGTGTATGCATATGTATCCAAGTACTTACGTATGTGCTGCAATATTCGTTGCCCGAAAGCTGAATCATCTTCGTGGAATTCGCGAAGTTTCAGCATTCCGAGCGCACAATCTGTTTTATTGCAAATGCAGCGGCGTAACGTATTTTTTTGCGGTGGATAAGGCAGTACATAACGGTACGGAGTTCTTACTTACTTTATGGGTACATGTACAGCAATGTCCATTTCAGATGTCAGGACCCTCGTACATATATTACCAGCGATATCGTCTGTATCACAGAAGCAAATTGATAAAAATCACTGCTTATCTCTAATTCTTACAAAATCAAAAGATATGTTATTTGGGCGAAGACGCATTAATGTGAGCATTGACAGTTGTCCTATTCCCTTTGCAGAAGACGCTGTGGATCCGGGAGTGGTTATGGTCTATCTTGAAAGTGTCTTTTTACATCTTGCAGTTGCCTGCCGCTAATTTCATTAGACGCTTGAAGCATTCTAGTTTTCAGTTTCTCTAAATCTGCAGGCCCGTCTCTAATATTATCAAATACTTTGCTAGCTAGATAATCCTGATAGAGAAAGTCCAAGGGGGTCAAGTCTGTACTTGTCGCCGGCCATTTTAGGTCCAATCCACGTTCAGAAGGAAAGTGAGTCTTTACAAATGTTGTAATTTCTCGTATTATAGGAGGAGGAACTCCGTTGTGCCGAAAAATTATTCTGCCATTTATTTGTGAATTGTGTCAGTTAACAGCTGGAGGTTGAGTGTAGGCTTTCACGACCGTAATCCATAGTAGAAATGTCTTTCGGGTGATGCCGCGTAGTTAAAAATCACAGGAATAGCGAAATACAACACGTCAAAAACGCCTTGCAGAAGAACGGCTACAGCACAAAAGATATAAAGAAGCCACGAGAGCAGAGAAAAAGACGAAGACCAACAACAACCAGCAGGATACGCATACCTTCCGTACATAGCCGGAGTCACCGACAGGCTAAAAAAGACCCTAGGGGAAAAAAATATCACCACATGTTTCAACACGGTGACCAAAATCAACCAGCTACTCCCTCCTAACAAGGACGTGTTACCGAAACTACGAGCGAAAGGCACATACGAACTGAAATGCCAATGTGGAAAAAGCTACATCGGTCAAACAGGACGGAGTATTCAGTGCAGAGTGAAAAAACACGAGAGAGACGCACCCCTTAGGCATATTGAAAAATCTGCAGTAGCAGAACACCTGCACCAACACGGAGACCACCGCATAACCTACAGCGACGTTAAGGTATTAGCCAGGACCAGCCATTACTACCCGAGGATAATACGCGAATTTATAGAAATCATGAAGAACATCAACAACTTCAATCGCGAGAACGGATACAAAATCAGCAACACATGGACGTTAGCACTGCACAGGGAACGACGCAATTCATCGGAGTGGATCAGCAAAGTGGAACAGAAATGGGGCATATAACGAGGAGCAAGAGACAACAACAGCAGTCTTTAGAAAAAAGCTAACAGCATGGTCAGCGGAACGTCAAGTAAAATTTTAACTACGCGACATCACCCGAAAGACATTTCTACAACAGCTGGAGATATTCTACTGCAAAATTGTCACATACCCGTCTGCTCGAAAAGCCTTGCATGTAATATGTTATCATTTTACCTTTTCGTCCATGGTGCGGGTAAATATTTTTGCGTTTTAATATTTTTTCAAAAATGCAAAACTATGCAACGCTTCTACTAGTTAAAGTAGGTTACAATTGTCTAGAAATTTCCTCTGTATTTAACCCAAATAAATTATCTAAATTATGATAATACGAGAGAATAAATTATTCCGCCACTGAAACATTCTAACTAGTAAACGTCTTTAAACTTGTAAAATCTTGTAGAACTTGCCACAGATGTGTCCAAAATTACACAAAAACCTAGAGTGGAAAAACCATGCTATTTCCTATGAGGCACCTATACAAAAATGCACTGTATATATATTTTAAAACAAGGATCATCTATGCACGCGAGATGTAAGCATTTATTATTATAAAGTTGTCAATCGACGGCTGTCCATTTTCTATTCATAGAACAAACGTATACTAACCGTGTTATCTTTGGCAGATAATTGTGTAACCCTGAACAAAACAGAAAAAAATCGCAGTAGGTACAAAACAAGGCTGCCCACCATCCTTGTTCTTTATATCTTATTCTCAAAAATATAATAATTGTTGAAATTGTTGGAATTTTAGAATAAACGGATTGAATTCTAATTTCTGGCTTATATATAAGCTTATTTTAAGCAATATTATTCTATTTACAAGCGGATTGTCGGTGGTCTTAAGTAAGTCATAAAGTAGACGAATGAAATTCGAGTTTTGACCAAATTTTCGGGATTCTCACTTGCTACTTAAATTCTTTTCAAAATCTTTCGAAATACTCTTAGTTAAATAATAAAGTAATATTAATACTTTATGTAGAGTATGTTGTTTTCTATTTAGAGAGATTCTTAGAATATGTAAACATCGAGATCATAAAAGGTGCCTTTTCGGATTAAATAAAATTGGTTCGCTTAAACAACGATCGCCCTAAATGCTTGGCCTTTATTCTCTGGAAATCACTACAACATTATAAGCGTAAACAAACATCCGATAATTCATTTCTGCTTATAATATTTTATTTTCGACCTATGAAAGTCCTACATTTTCAGAAGCGGTCGAGTTCATTTGTTATAAGCGGTAATTTATTTGGTATAGCGATCTTGATGGGGATCCTTTTGAAAATTGGATCCGTTATTGGTGGAGAAAATAAGTTTAGTTTAAGTACGTGCTTAAGCGCCGTTACAATGAATAAAATAGGATTTACATATGTTTTTATTAACATACCAGTTAGTTTACTACTCAATAAAAATGTAATAATATCCGAAAACACTGCGAAATTATTTAGAGCGTTGCTACACGAGCTCTAAATTAATGGATCTGCTGGGATTAAAGACAAAAGCAATCGAAATGGGTTTCAGGTTTGCTATTATCGTAAGAATATAATTTCGTATATAGAAACGGCTTCGTATGTGAAACAATGAAGATGAGAAAAAAATCTGTTCTTTTTCTATTAACGTTACAATTAAGAAATTCTAAACAAATACACTGTGCCAATGGATTTACTACTAAGGGTAGAGCAAAAATGGTTTTGCTGCACATCACCCGTAATGTAACATTAAGTATTACAACAAGCAAACACTACAGTATTGGCTCACTCCGCTCTACATAAATTTCGGAAATTCATGGCTTCCCATTGTTAACCGAACGATGCGAGAAACAAATTTTATATATTCCCTAAGACTAAAACACGCGATATATTCGGAACTAAAGGAAAAGGTGCCTATCTGTAACATAAAACGCAAAGATGTGTCCGTTTTATTCCAATAAATCATCAACATGGAGTAACCAAGAGAACTTTTTCCTGGGTTTAACATATGAATGGTTTCGTAAGCGTCTAATTTGGAGCTTACTGCAACTGTGTACGGGCTTGTATGATTTATCTTTTTACTAGATTTGTTCTGGTTAAACCGGAAGTACAATAACAAAATCGAAATTAGATGCTTTATTACGCGCTACTACGCGTTATTACACTTACACTGCCGTTCAGAGAAGTTCGGTCGGTTAGTAAAAAACATGAAAAGGTTACAGAAACAAACGAAACTAAAAACAAAATGCAATTTTATTGTATGTACAGGTAAAAAAGACGAAAATAAATAAATAAAAAGTTATTCTGGCCTAATATAACATACTGAACATTATATTTCTTTTTCGTCGAAAAAACCTCCTTTGCTGTTAATCACCGCTTGAACTATTCTAGGTATTCTTTCGATAAGTTTTGTTAAAACGGATTGTGGAAAATCAATCCATTCATGTTGCAGAATATTCCGTAAATGTTCTTGTGAAGTTGGGCATATTTTTCGGATACTCCTGTCCAGTTCATCCCACAACAACTCTGTAGGGTTCAAATCTGGGCTTTGTGGGGGCCATGTCATTACTTTCAGGGTGTGCTGTTCTTCTTGCTCCTTTAGATAGTTCTTACACACTA
>LR737386.1:1243832-1316903 GCA_902655005.2 Marronus borbonicus
AGTTTCGTTTGTTTCTGTAACCTTTTCATGTTTTTTACCAACCGACCGAACTTCTCTGAACGGCAGTGTATATCGCAATAGATTATGTAAATTATAAAATTATTCAACATTATGAAACTCAATATTTTTGAGTATTGCATGGTTTTTAGATTTTTTCTTTTCGTGTAGAAACAATTTGGAGTCCCGACGGAATTTGCTTTCTGAAAGAAAAATTAACCTGTTAATTGTCTAGACTCTGGGACCAAAGCGCGAATTGAATTTTTGATATGTTTCTTTAACAAAGTTTTGTACATTCACAAGAATCGCATTCTCTTTATCCCCTATCACCTACATTACTTGAACGATAATTTCCTATGAGCCGAAACGTTTAAACATCTCTTAATTGCATATTTTCATCGCCAAATCTGTTTTTACTAGGGTATTGTTAGATAATTTGCGTGTCAAAATAGAAAACATCTCGCGAAACGATTAGAAATAGAATTGAGTGCTCTTCCAAGAAAACAATCTGAGTCTCTCTATTTTTGTGCGCTTGGAACAATCTTATGCTATACGCCGATGTGGTAGCTACATGCTTAAAGATGATTTTGCAATCCACGTTTAACCGAGACCGGGAAAACAATTCTTAAAGTGTAAGTTGTAAACAAATGTGATATCGTGGTTAAATTTAACTTTAAATTCTTTGCAGGAAAGCTAAATTTGCGTAGTTAAAAGAAGTTGAAACAAAGGGAATAGTTGATGGTTTCTGGTTTAGTTTAATGTGGTATTTGTCGAAATTATTTTCTTTCTTGCAGATCAAAATAGTGATTTTAATTAACAGTTTGTTAATAACGTAGAATGTTTATATCTTAATGTTTGTTTAACCTTTCGTTGAGTCGAGTTACTGACTAATTGTTCTTCTCAGAACGTTGGTTTAAGAAGACTCTAAATTATTCACGTTGTATTTCAAGTGATACATTCTCATCATCATTAATCACTCTTATTACGTTAGAATTAAAAACGGTCCTGTAATAAAACAATTTACGTCAGCAACTAACAAATAAATTAGTTTCTTTAAGATTTATTGGGAAATAAACAAAGTTGAGGATAAGTATCTTTTAAAGAGACTGTATATCCTGCATTTTATAACTAACACGTATACTTAGCCTGTGTCGGTTTGATATAAAAAATAGCTGCAGTATTTTAAATTTTAACGTTATGGTTATATGGTAACTGCCTTTCGTCAGTCGACATCTTGAAGCTATTTAATGCCTTCAATAATAAACTATCGTTTATTTCTTCAAATAAAAACCTCTTTTTTACATAAGGTGATGGGATTGAATTAAGCAAGTAATTTGTTCTCACCACCAACGACCATCATAAACACAAGATTTTTCCGATTTGATGGATTGAATCATAAAATTCCAACTTCTAAATAAATATGTTTTTATTCAGTGTCGTCAACTTGCAATTAGTGAAAAAGTCGTTAAATCCAAGAAAATTAAAGCTTAAAACCGTTAAAAATCAATAATTTCTAATGATTTTTAAGTGATTTAAAGTAATGGCAATTTATTTGTTTTTAAGTGTCTTATGTACTTCTGGAAATGTAGAACGTATCGTTAGTAAGTGGTGGAAGTAAGTCATAGTGTAAACTATGTGCAAATACGAACAAACTAACCTGCACTTCTTCCGTATGCCAAACAAACTAGGTGTTACGAGGGTAACCTGAAAAATTTCCAGCCTAATACAGAAACAATGATTTTTTTGTGAAATTCATTTTATTTCTTAACATAGTCTGCTTGTAAGTCTACACACTTTTTCCAGCGATGTCCTCGTCTCTTTAATCCATCCAAATATTAGTTCGTTTCTTATTTTGCGAATGGAATGGCTTCTTCATTCGACGAAAATCTTTGTCTTTGCAGGAAGTCGCCAGTGGGCTAGATCTGATGGAATAAAACTTTCTTCTTTTTAAAATGCGGCGATTTTTTTCGTAATTTCTACCTTCCGCTTTTTCGGAGCCGATTTACCTATCGCAACCCACCGTTTCAACTGTGCCTTGGTTTCAGGAGTGTACTGATGTATCCAAGTTTCGCCTACAATTATTAATCGACGATATTTCGCTTAAACTGCGTTAACAGTGCTTTGGAAATGTTCTTTTGTATGTGTTTTTGGTCCTGAGTCCTCACCTAGGTAAGGAAGTAAGTGATGGCTGCTTGTAAGTCTACACAGCGATGCCCCCATCTCTTTAATCCATTCAAATACTAGTTCGTTTCTTATTTTGCGAATGGAATGGCTTCTTTATTCGACGAAAATCTTTGTCTTTGCAGGAAGTCGCCAGTGGGCTAGATCTGATGGAATAAAACTTTCTTCTTTTTAAAATGCGGCGATTTTTTTCGTAATTTCTACCTTCTGCTTTTTCTTAGCCGATTTACCTATCGCAACCCACCGTTTCAACTGTGCCTTGGTTTCAGGAGTGTACTGATGTATCCAAGTTTCACCTACAATTATTAATCGACGATATTTCGCTTAAACTGCTTTAACAGTGCTTTGGAAATGTTCTTTTGCATGTGTTTTTGGTCCTGAGTCCTCACCTAGGTAAGGAAGTAAGTGATGGCTTTTGATGATAAAACTGTATATGCTGGATGTGACCAAATGTAACATTATTTATTGACAGAACATTCGACACATTCTGGATGGAAAAAATTGTATTTCAAACTCGTTAAGAAAGTGGCTCTTGGAGATCTAGGACAATCCAATTAAAGTTATCAAAAAATTGCACTTTATTAAAGCGTTGGACAACCTTCTTTAAGGGTTTATGAAATAAGGCTTATTAAAAATAGAGATTATTAACATAACTAAAGATGCAAGATTTAGCTGGATGTTTGCCATAGATGTCAGATCACTGCCAACATTTTATGTTTCAATATAAATATTATTCCATTTAGATGTATTAAATACCATGTGTTGTAGAAAAAAAAAACATTACGTTATATTTTAATAATTTTTAAGTTATTTCATTTCACTAGTGTTTTCTGAAATAGTTGAAATCAACTGACCGATACCAATCCTCAAGTTATTTGTTGAAAAAAATAAAATGTCAATTCTGCCGAGACGAAACTTTTCAAGAGATCGTGACAAGAATATGATCAGTGACTGGCTTAACAAAAGAATATAATATCTTAAAGATATAATTAGCCGAACATCCAAGAAGTGTTAAAAGAATGTGGTTTAAGTTCTTCTTAGAAAATTAAATAAAAACGGGATCTATTCTTAAACTTCAAAGTTTTTATTCTTTTCCTCATACGTCGTTTATTTTAACGATTTTAGAATCTGTTTCAAAATAGTACAAGAACATTTCAATTAATTCAAAGTCTACCACATTGAATATACCAATAGTTGCTTCGTATAAATTTAATCTGAAAACTATGTATCATGTAGAATAATTTGAATTTCATAACGGATTGTTGCTGTCTGGAGCTTAGTTATCAATGTCGTAATAATACGGCATAACATCGAAATAAATCATTGCATAATCATAAATATTTCAAAAAGAAACTATGTAGATCAATAAACCAGATAGACGGCGACAAAAGTCAATGGCAAAACTAAACTAAAACAGATGGCTTTAATGTGTGCATAATATACAAACACCCACACCAGCAACAATTTGCATCAGAGCATAAAATTATCTTCAATGTCATATTACACGAATATTTATGCGTGTATGTACGTGTAAAGATTTTAACGCACATTTCAAGCTTGTAACGCGAATAAACATTGCTAAAACAAGACAGTTATTGCCAATGGGATTGTCATCAATGAAATTTTGTACGTTCCCGATCAACTTCTAAAGAGCATCCTGGTGTGGAAGCGCGATTTGTTGGATTTTCAGCGAATTTCACATCGCGTATGTTTGGATAATGATAGGCACGATTTCGGTGTTACCAAGAAAAAACGACACGTGGTTTTGGCAGTGCGTACCAATGTCGAAAACGTAACTAGAAAACGTAGTTTAACCAGACACGTTTGTGTAGGTATGCCTGATGATATTTTTCATTAAATTCTGGAAATGTCTACAATAAATTTAGCGCTTATTTCATTTACTGACAGACAAAAGTCGAGTGCTTATGTTGATGAAATTAGTTTTCAAGGAAAACATCTGCAACAAGTTCGTTTTTCCGCAAAACCATACAAAGTTTTTGAGTCAATTCTAAATATTAAGAGGATGATCTAAATAATCAATCAGAAGAGCTTTTACAGCTTCACGTTATTTTTTTACATGTTTTCGCGAGGAATGATAAAAATCCGGTTTATTTGATTTTTCTTTAATTCCTTTATGGCTTTGATTATTTATGTATCAGAAATAAATTAAGCAATTTTAAAAACAGTTCGCTGGTCCAGTCCATGAAGGTTTGGTCCTGACTGGCCAGGTTCAAGTGGCAGATTTTTCTAGTGTAACTGGTACAAACACGGAATAATTTAGGGCTAGGAAGAGGGGGTGGTAATAACAAGGTAATGAAATACTTTACAAAAACAGCACCAAAATGGCTTTGAGGTAATAATAAACCAATGCGTACCAGGATAGGCTAACCCATTCTTGTAAATTTTTTTCTCTAAGTTTTATTTTCAGCTTTTCCTGAAGTTCCTTACAGATTCTAGCCATGGATGTGGATGTCTTTTGCTGTAAAAGTCATAGTCATTCTTATGTCAGGATAATTCCCAAATGTAAGCTGATAATTTCTTAATCTTCTTGCATAAAGATGATTATTTGCTGAAGTACACCCTGAAATGTGACCATCCCAAAAAACAATCGCCATCAAGTTCCTCATAGAGTAGTGTTCTCCTCTTTCTGAGCCGATTCTCTTTTCACAATTCACTGTTTCGACTATACCTTGGCTTCAGGAGTCGAACTTTCATCGACGAGGACGACAAAACTCCGACTTATTTTCCTTTAAACTGCTTCAACGGTGCTTTGGAACCGGTCGTCTAGCAGGGGAACGTCATATCAAAATTATGAGCGGTTCTCAACAATACTTTTTAGAATAGCTCTTGAAGCTACAAGAAATTTTATCTAGAGTTAAGTTCCGTTCATATTTTTTACATAAAATCATTCATTACAAAATTACTCATAAACCTTGATTTGTACAGGTGGCAAATGATCAACTGCAGTTGCTAAAAAAATTGAATAACATTTAAATAATTCTGCCAAATCACTCCTAACGTAAATGCACGCACATGCTCCCTAAAATATCCAATCTGGAAGATCTAACTATAATTTTTTTTCTTTGATTCAAATCTTTAAATACGCTTAACCAACTTGGACACTGCTTTAATTGAATAGACAACTTTGATGTAGAAATTTACGTAAGTGAAAGACGATTGTACAATCTCATTGGGAATCTTGGCACCAGAGACACGAGATAAACTTGATTTATTGCATCTTTTGTGCGTCGCTGCTATTCTCAGGTTAAATGAAGTTACGTACTAAATGACGTTTACGTAACGTGCACAGAATTAAAATATAATTCTTTTGTAGGTTTTTCGGTATAATTAGCACTTACTTTGTGTTAAAATGTATAGCACGGATATAGATTGTTTATGTCGTAAACGATCTGATTATTTATCTAAGTAACAAACCGGCATTTTTTTTACAGGAATATCTTAAAAATTTAAATATTTATCGTCTCGTCAATGTATCACGTGGATGAGACTTCGGAAGCTGTGCAATACATCTTCCTAAGTGTTGCGCAGATCACGTCGAAAGGTGTTTCGGTTTTATTACACCAGGATATTTTACATTCCTTGTTGTGCCGTAAATAACCGTAATGTTTGTGGAAAATGTTTATCCGAAGTCGAAGGAAATTAGCGCTAAACGTGCTTGTTCATTGCCGGTGTAAATAATGAGAATAACAACATATTTTTTTCGTTATTTTCTTCTTTGTAAAAGTGGTTATTTTAGAAAAGCAAAAACCTTTCTTACTGGAGAGCCTTGTGCGAAGTTGGTATAATTTCTACTGAGAGAATCGAGGAAATTTAAAAATAGAAAATACGTAAAAACAGGAAACAAGTAACGCACATCTGGGAAAGTGGTTCAATTACTTTTACACGAAATACGAATAATTAAAAAACAAAAAGGAGATACTACTTTATCAATACGTAACTGCTAAAATGAACTACGAAGTGTGATTTTTGAAGAGCTGCTGTTCATTTGGACATGTTGTAGAATGACTTAAAGAAACGTTCCAAAAATTTCTGCTGATTTCTGCTTTCTGAAGATATATTTTCCAAAAGTATGGCAGCAAAATTTCTCTTAGTAGGAGTTCTTAGGAGTATTCTGAGTTCGGCAAAGCAATCATTTACTAAACTTTACGGTTAGATAAAGATGATTATAATTCATTTTTAATACGGATGGAATATACTTTGGTTTCATCTACAAGTATTGTTCAACAAAGAAAGAATTACAGCCGATTTACTAATCTCTGTTGACTATAAGTCCCAGAATTTTCCTTTATCTAACTTTAACGTTAGATACATTACAAGAACGTTTTATTTAATTTGAAACCAATGCTTTCGAAACAAATATAGTTTTACATAGAAACACCTTCCTATTCTTAAGCACTATTTATATACATATGACCCAAAACGTGTATTCGTGTATGTATTTTGGCAAAACGTTAAAACCCATACCTCATTAACAATTGACTGTACCTTAACACATTACCTGCTCCACAGTGTTATTGATTATTTATTGCGCAGATTGCGATGTGAACATTCATAGGAAATGCGAAAAGCTCACTGCCAACCTTTGCGGCGTAAATCAGAAGCTGATCGTGGAAGCCATCGAATCTGTCAAGAAAGGTAAGTGGCGAGGCTGAAAAAGAAAGAAAAAGCGTAATGCGTGCGTTGACAAACTCGGATGGTGGTATTTTTGGCGTCGATTTTTACGAGGAGACTTTCGAGAGACATTGACTCTCGGAATTGCCCTCGTTGTGTTCGCTAAATGTTGCGAAATCTCCCGGCATCGTTTTATTCGATGTCGAGTGTCGTTTTGAATCGTTTCCAGGTTTTTCAATAAATTACTGGCGGGATTAAGATTCGATCTTGTGCAGTTTTGTTTATATTTTCAAATGATTACTTTGAAGAAAATATTATTTTACGCCCAGCGACGTTATGACGTAAATCCCGGCGGGATTAAACATATGATGTTAACGACAGTGTACTAGGAAAAGTTTCTAATGCCATTCGAATTGAAGGAGATTTCATTATAACTGCTAGTCTATATCCTGTTTATTTCTGCGAGAATTCCAGTAGTTTCATTCAACTTTATATGCGTAATCCGAAACAAAGAAGTCAATGATTTAGAAATGGTTGTGAAAATTAATGCGTTGATTTATTGTTTATACGCGGGCGTCTCACATTTATTTTTTTTTAATATTTACTCGGAAACTAATAGTAAAATCGATGGAATTGACATATTATACAAGAAGTTCTGTTATCATAACAATCTCCATTTTATTTTCTCAAAACGTACCTTTTATTTTTTCGTAAGTTTTCGGTAACTAGTTGTAAACGATATTCACCGATTTAAATATAACTTTGTGGGTTTGATGTAACAACCCAACCTCTCATTTTTAGATAGTAGAACATTATAACATTAAGGGGTACACCCTTTTAAGTTTTCACAAAAAAAAAAAAAAATATCAATACAAGTCGTTGTTTTTAAAAATATGCTAAAATTTGTTATTAGGATTTATACACTTTTGCATGTGTTCCAACCAATTTTCGAAACATTTTTTCCACTCTGAAGGTGGGCTTATTAGTTGGGGTGATAAAAGTCGCCGTTCACGCATATTTTTTCTGATGATCGGGAAGTAACGAGACATTAATTCGATGTTGTTCTCCTTCAAATGATCAATTTTTTGACGAGCTGTGTGAGTGTGCTGGCATTGTCAAGATGAAGGAATGAATGGACGTTGTCGATTTTTTTTCCTGATTTCATCGATGACGTATGCAAAATTCAGCATTAGCTCTTCTTCAAATCTTCAACGCAACGTTCCACGATGGCAATGAAAGAAACAAGTAATCGTTGTTTTAGAAGTGCTCCGTGAATGAACAACTTTTGCTGGATTCGGTTCATCTTAGAACACTCAAACAGCGAATCGTTGCTTAGTTTCCGCCTAGTACTGTTACGATGTTGTATACAGAGATTGAAGTTCCTTTACCGATTTCTTTGGCATTTTCTTGCAACAATTAACACAAACTCTTTTTGTACTTGGATCAAATTAAAAATTACGGAATCCATCGGGAACAGATCTTTCTCTTATTTAAAAAAGTTCATGTAAAATCGAATATACTGCAGTGTCTGATATGCCTAAAGATGCTTCCACTTCACATGCCGATCCCCTTCAAAGATATTGGGCACAGTATGGATCCTTTTCGAAACAATAACCGTTTTTTTTTTAATCACTGTCGAATAAACGAAATACTTCTTTTAATAACCACAGTAGCGGATGGAATGCTATTGTTAAACATTGAAGGCCTTCAATACTAAATTTCACTTATATTTAATGCCTTGTTACCTAAATGAACGTTTCTTAAAATTTGTCAATCCATTATAAATGAACTTTTTATACATAAATAAAATGATACAAAGTCTTGAGGATAGTGGTACAGTTTTAATGGAAAGCTCAGAGCAAGAAAATTTTTCCTTTTAACTGAAGATCTTCATGATTTAAAAACAGAACCCTACCTACTACAGAAGACCCAAGAATGCCTATATACACTCCTCGACAAAAACTTAGACGCGGTAAGATGTTTTACGGGTTTTAAGGGTTACAACATTTCTTTGCGAAACTAGCAAGATATCTAATTAAGTTTTTATTCGTAAAAGTAAAATAAACTTAAAAATATCTCCTCCAGTAATATATGAACTAAATAATAAATTATTACTCCAATGTTTAAACAATTTCTGCGACAAAAATTTAGACGCTCTGTTGCAAATGTAAAACAAAAATCAACAAATGAGTGATCAGTAATGCGTAGGTCCTCCATTGTTCTTAATCACTTCCAATAGTCTGTTATTAATAGATTTATATAAATTTAACACGTAATTTTGAGGGATATTCTGCCATTCAGTCACTTCAGTCACAGTTGAAGTTTTCAGTTCCTGTACCGTGAAATATTGACGGCCTCCGCCATAAACGCGACGTGCCAATTCACCCCGCATGTTTTCAATAATGTTTAAGTCTGGTGACCGTGCCGGCCACTGTAAAGTTTTAATCTTTTTCCCTTTAAACCATTCAGTAATGGTTCTTGCTTTATGAATTGGCGCGTTATCTTGCTGAAAAACAAAATTGCGCCCGGCCCATTGGTTTCCAAAACGTAGAAGATTTTCAGGCAATAAGTCTTTATACGTCACAGATGTCATTTTGTTCGTGCAAAACACTATCCCACTTTTATCGCGAAATCCAATCGCTGCCCATATTATCACAGATCCACCTCCTAATTGTCTGATCATTTTCACTTTTGGTGCCTTTCTCAGATCATGATAATAATGCGAGTACCCATCCGGTCCGTCTAAATTAAAACGTTTCTCATCGGAAAATATAACTTTTTTCCCATTGTTTCTTCAAGGATACGTATTCTTCAGCAAATCTCAACCTCGCTTCTTTGTGTTTCGTCGAAAGTGGCGGTTTTCTCAACATTTTCTTCCGTGATATTACCGGTGACGCCTTTAAAATCCTTTGAACATTACGCACGTGCGTTTGTACCCCCGCCTGTTCTGCAATAACTCTCGCCGACGAAGAAGAATCGGATGCACACCGCAATATCATGCGGTTATCCCGCTCACTTACAGCTTTCGGTCGCCCCTGGCCTTTTGATTTGTCGTAATTTTCCGAATCTTTTAGGAAATTTCTAACGGGCTGATCGCTTCTTCGTAACCGACGAGCGATTTCCTTCTTACTAACACCATCTTGGTGCCAGGCTAGAACTTTACCCCTTTCTATCAAGGATAATTGCTTTTTTCTACCCATATTGCAAACACTTTATAAAATATAATTTCTCGCGGTGAAATGTGTACACTTTACCAGCACAACCGCTGCATATAAAGAGAAGTATCAAATTAAAACATTTTTGCTTATATAAATGTAATAAATGCACAGGGTCTAAATTTTCGTCGCATTTAAAATTCCTATTTTGATCTGGGAAAATCTCAATTACCCCTCATAAAGCAATAAATACCCAGAAATATCTATAAATGGACCATTTACATAATAAGTGTTAATAACCCTCATTTACATTTTATATAATGTCTATAAACTTTATTTCGTAAATAGAAACGATACCGCGTCTATGTTTTTGTCGGGTAGTGTTTAAGTTTAAATCATACAAGACTCATGTAACACGAGTCACGTTAGCCACAGACTGGTAATAATTGAGGCCAACTGGAGAAATACAACTAGTTACTGGGAAGATTAGAACACGACGAATTTTTTTCGAACAAAATCATCTAGTCAGATGTACCAATTCTGGAATCTTTAACAGAACTCATTTTGGATTAAACGCTTGGGATTCCATTTTGGGAAATCATCTCACTGAGGACCGGTTATATATTTTTTGATTATTTTAAAACTTCTTCGCATATATGTATTTATCTTCATAAATAACAATATTCCATTAAATCAATTATAGCATTTATAATGGCAACCAGACGGAATTACTTAAGTCAAGAGTTTCCAAACCGTTGGATTGGAAATAGTGAAGTTGTTGAAAAAATATTTAACATATCTCGTTTTTCTTCATTGGTGTACGACATTCTTTTATTGCTGACGAACGACTGAAATGTTTAACTGTTTGAGATTTCATAACTACCCTTTTTTGCGAAAGTCCAGACAAAATTGTTAGTGGTCGCAGGCATACTGCAGGTATATCAATATAATTTTAAACTATGAATACAATCGGACTTCATAATAAGAAAAATACCGTTTTGAAAAATTTCCATTCACTAAGACACAATCTTCCGAGTACGCGGAAATTATTCACCCTAGATAGCCCATTACAATTTCTAGCGCGCTAAAACTTTGTTGATTAAATTAATAAGAATTACGAGTGGAAAATCAATCTAACTAGGCTAATCCTGATTACATATAATATATAATCTGCAATCTTTCCTATTAAAGATTCACTAACATTTGATAAACCATTTAGTTAGATACTTGTTGTGAACCTTCCTTTTCATCGCAGCTCTATAAGCACAATAATTATCACATCAAATTGAATATAAATGTTAAACATCCAAGCATCAAATTATAAAATTCACAAATACAACAGTCAATATTTACATCTTCATTCGATTCAATTATACGTACAGAAAATATTGATTCAGGTGTTAATGTTTTTCGGACACGTCCTGTTTCAAAAATAAGCTTTATTTATTTTACTTTATTTACGCATTACCATAAATAAAATATCTAAATATGGTTATTGTAATCGCCATGTTATTTTAGTATCTAGGTCAAAAATGCGGCGTTCAAAATTTCAGCTTCTCACGTTAATGTCAACATCAATCCCGACTCACATTCATTCTATTGATGAAATTAAAGGTTTTACGTACTTGTCACTGATGTGAGCGTCTCCACCTCTGTTCGTATAATTAACTACGGCGTTAAACGACTGATTCAGCCATTGCCAAAACATGACAGCAGGTGTGCTTTTGTAAAACGCCATCATACCACCGGTTATCAGCATGTTCATGGGGACTTGAGCGGACATCCTCCCGATAAGCTGCATCTTCTCCCCTGTGTCGGGATGAAATGCTGAATCGTAGAGGTGTTTTGCTTTCCATAGTTCGTTCACGGTTAAACATTCAGGTATGGGGCGTCTACATCTAAAAATGAAAATTTGCTTTAATTTTCGGGAAAAATTTGAATTCATAGATTGCAAACTAGAAAAAATCTAAAGAATTATTTTTACATGAACATCGTCTATAATTCTTTTGAAGTATATTAAAATTGATTGAGGTCAATTGGCCTCAATCGATGTTAATATCTGCACCATTACTTAAGGTTTAATAATTGCCCAAACTTAAAGTTTGTCAAAGGTCTTCCGATTTCATATTGATGATTGAGCATTGGAAAGGAAAAATTGCAACAAAATGTCTGCAATACTTTTCATATCAGAATAATAAAAGATCAAATGTAAATGTTAGAAGTTTGCTTATAATATATAATAAGCTTATTGCTTATTAGCAATTTTCCAAAATTTAGAAGTTGTACCAATTAGAATTATATTAAAATCAACTTAGTTGTATCAAAATTTAAAGTATTTCAACAATTAATCTTAAAAAAAAGTAAAACTTAATTAAAATTTTGAACAAGAAATCAGGATTATTTGTAAATTAGTGCTTTGAGTATTTTGAAAATATTTTTTTACGGTCTTTCGGCCTTTTATGTTAAAGCATTAAAAAAATTGGTTACTTACCTGTAGTTCGTAACAATCCGTTTAGCTCTTTCCAGACTTTCATCGCTAGCAAAAACATTTAACGGATTGGTAGTGATGAAGAAGTGTTTAGCTCTTCCCCAATAAGTGTTCTGATTATATCTCGGCTTATCTAGATCTATATCATTCGGAAGACAATCGTCGGCGCCTTTCGACATCTTGAGCTTATCGGATGGATAAAGGAATGACGATGATTTTCTTCTAAAATTTCCTAATTAGAATGACACGCAAAGATCGTCCCACCAGCACTCACCAATAGCGCGAAATCCACTCGTACCAAGATGATAAGCACCGCATAACTTTTACAACTGGTCCAGATCGAACGTACACTTGAATTATGTTGACTTCATGACTTCCAGACCAGCACGCTGATAATTAAATCTGTAATGTGATAATTGAAATCGCACCGGACGACAAATATGACTTACTGAGGCTCGTCCGGATAAGTACGGGGGAAGTCTGACACCTTTTAATGACAGTTTCGATGACGGGTTCGGTTTTTGACGGCGAAACTAGGCTCGCTTCGCTTATCGATTGAGGAAGATGGATCGTGGACCACCTTCGCTCTTTGGAACCGAAATGTTTGGTGAATATTTTTCGGCTGTAATCGATAGACACGGGGCGAAATAGACGTAGTAAGACGCGTCGGCGCGTGGATTGCTTTTGTATCATATATGTGCAGGAACGCCTTGTAGTAGAAAAGCGATAACCTTCCACCTTGACAGAAGAATTAAGAAAGAATATTAAATTCTTTGATTGCGTACGATTGACTAATTATAAAGCTATTTATAGCAACGAACAAGAATATATATTCTAAAACGTAACAAGTAATACGTGAAAAACAATTGAATTACATAAAGTAAAACCTGGAAAAAGCTTGAAGTTATGCCTAAAGGAAGGTCATCTAGTTTTAGATATTGTTTTTCGTTTTGGTATTGAAGCTTAAATACAAATCAGGTTGTGGTAGTTTAAAATAAATAAACCGGCGCGTCAAAATTCAATAAATTGATATCGGTAGCACCAGGGGCGTAAGCACCAACGAATATTAAGAGTCAAATTTTGGAACAACTGCGTTTGAATTGACCGTACTGCGGTAGTTGCACCTTCTTAAAGATTTGGAATTTGTGCAAACGCAGATCTTGGGAGTTTACAGACATTTCATTTCTTAAATAAATCAAACACAAATCACGCCCAAAAATACACGTAATAACTGGATATTGATGTATCGGCAGTGCCAAAAAAAAAGCACGCGTGCTGCAGCGATCATGCACCAATGCCAATTTTACAATTAAAAAACGCTTTCGAAACATAAATTTTTCTAATAAATCCAAATTTTAATAAAAATGTTCTGTTATAAAAAAGAAAATTTCTAAAATATAGATTTTTTTATTATCAGGTAAATTACAAAAAAAAAAAGAAAAACAAAACAAACCTCGTTTTCGGTGCCTTCTCTATCTAAGCCCGTAACATATACAAACCGTACGACCTTTCAAATTATTCGCCACGATAAAAATAGAATGGAAACATTTTTTAAACACTAAATTCACAACTAAAATTACTTTCTCTTGACGGTTCCCTTCTGCAACAGCTAGCGTTAAAGTACTCACTTGTTTTACTGTCCCTTTGCCCATCTATCTTAGCATTTGTTAATTTTAAACCAATAATAGCTTATGGAAAAGTTTTCTATTATAATATTTATTACTGTTTAAAAATAATATAAATCATTTTACTTGCACACGTCTTTTCAATCTTGAAACGCGTGCTTTCCCTAGTGAAATTGACAATTCATTAAATACCCATATTTAGTGTACTTTATTTTATGCAAAATAGAATTACTTTGTACATGCTTAGATTGTTAAATTACTTTGAATATTAAAGATTGAAAGAATATTCGGTGTGTGAGGAACAGTCTTCTCGTTTCTCCCGTGAAATTATCACTTGAGAGTTGAGTGTAGGCTTTCACGACCGTAATCCATAGTAGAAATGTCCTTCGGGTGATGTCGTGTAATTAATATTTTACTTGACGTTTCGCTGACCATGCTGTCAGCTTCGTCAGAAGATTTCTAAAGACTGTTTTTAGAAATCTTCTGAAGATCACTTGAGAGGTACTTATTAAATAAATCCTCTGGGATAAAGAGAGAAGACCATGAACGAATGAATAGTTAAATTTTCAATTAACGAAATCTAGTAGTTTTGTATAAACATCAAACTTTAAAATATCCAAAGAAGTTGGAACAAGTAAGTTGGAGTAGATTTTGCACACAAATGCTTCCTGTTAATTATTACGAGTTACGATTAGAATTAACCACAAAATTCAAAGCTATTTTGCCCCTATTTTAGTGTAAATGTTTTTGTTTTATGTGGGTTCTACTCGTACATAACAACATACAATTATTTATACAATAAACGAGAGTTTGCCGGCTTTTTCCGGCATATCACAACGTGGGTACACGTTGAGTTACCGTACTAACTATTGCCTACCAACTTTCCCTCTCCTGAAGAAGCCCCATATGATGGGTGAAACGCCGAGTTTTCGTTGACACGGTCTAAACCCGGAACACGTCTAGTTTTAACTAACTCTGACCGTGTAAGCCTACGTTATTATTGTTTATTATTATTATTAAATATTAATATCAACAATGATTTCGATTTCTCCAATGTTGATGTTTAAAAAATGTCACCTTGGTATAATGTTTATACACAGCAACACAAATATTTTAAACAGTTTGAGACTGGACTACTTTTCATAAATATTATAGATTTGAGTCTAATTCCAAAAATCAAGTCAGTGGATAAAACTCAGCGTTGTAATTTAAAAATTAACATTTTGTAAGTAGTTCTAATAATTTTTTATTTTCATAAATTTCTAGATTTTATGCAATTAATTAATTTTTCATTTATTCAAAAACATACCTTTAAATAATTAGCCGGGGTTTTAGAGTGAGCGTTTGCAATGCTTTAAGTTCTTTAACTATGGTTTTCCAAAATTTTGCAAGCACTTTACTTTGAAACACAGCTCGTTACATTGATGTTGGATATTGCTCTAAACTCTCTAACGTATACTTAATTACTTTAAGAATTCAAATCCACTTAACATCGTTTCGAATATATTTCATTAGCTATTAGATTGGCTTAATAGTCTGGTTTTGAGTAGCTTAACTTAATTGGTCTATCTATATTCATTTTCAATTATACAAGCACCACAGTGTTATCCAATATTATTTTTTAAAGTATTACTACTTACTAATGGAAATAATGTAATATAATATGTAATTATGCGGTTTCCTAATCCTGCTATGGTTAAATTATTTCTAGTTCTAGAAGAGAATGCGAAGTGGAAGTAACAGATGTAATTAATAGTAGATCTCATAGAACCATGAAACATGAAACTAAAAGTGTTATTATTAATTGTAGTTGTTGCTAATTTGGTAAGATTTTTATAAATTCTTCTATTCTTCCGTTCGTAAATATTTCTAGGTATTCGTGGGAATATTTTGAATGGAAAACCGTGCTTTAGATAAGAGTTTATTTAATTTTTTTTTAATCGATTTAAATAGCAAACTTAATATTCTTCGATTCGATTCGATGAACAATTTGTTAATCGCCGGCCGTTTCCATTGTAGAACTTATCAAATCGCTAGGATTTTATTCAAATTATTCAACGTTTGAACGTTCTAATGATTCTAACGTCCTAATGATTTTTTATTTTCATAAATTTCTAGATTTTATGCAATTAATTAATTTTTCATTTATTCAAAAACATACCTTTAAATAATTAGCCGGGGTTTTAGTGTGTGTGTTTGCAATGCTTTAAGTTCTTTAACTATGGCTTTCCAAAATTTTGCAAGCACTTTACTTTGAAACACAGCTCGTTACATTGATATTGGATATTGCTCTAAACTCTCTAACGTATACTTAATTGCTTTGAGAATTCAAATCCACTTAACAATAGTTTCGAATATATTTCATTATGTTATTATCAGCTATTAGATTAGCTTAATAGTCTGGTTTTGCGTAGCTTAACTGGTCTATCTATATTAATTTTCAATTGTACAAGCACCACAGTGTTAACCAATATTATTTTTTAAAGTATTACTACCTACTAATGGAAATAACGTAATATAATATGTAATTATGTGGTTTCCTAATCCTGCTATGGTTAAATTATTTCATCTAGTTCTAGAAGAGAATGCGAAGTGAAAGTAACAGATGTAATTAATAGTAGATCTCGTAGAACCATGAAGCATGGAACTAACAAGTGTTATTATTAATTGTAGTTGTTGCTAATTTGGTAAGATTTTTATAAATTCTTCTATTCTTCCGTTCGTAAATATTTCTAGGAATTCGTAAATAAAACGAGGGAATATTTTGAATGGAAAAACCGTGCTTTAGATAAGAGTTTATTTAATTTTTTTTTAATCAATTTAAATAGCAGACTTAATATTCTTCGATTCGATTCGATGAATAAGTTGTTAATCGCCGGCCGTTTCCATTGTAGAACTTATCAAATCGCGAGGATTTTATTGAAATTATTCAACGTTTTATCGGGGTTCGCTCGAGCTTAACATATCTGCTTATAGGTGTCGTCAGCTACGTGACGTTATGACAATTAGGTCACTTTGCCAGCATGGCCGATCGAAAATATACCAAAGAAGTACTGACAGTATTATTTTTGTGTATTTCATGGTATATTGTTAGTTCGAGCAACAATGTCATTGGGAAGATGTTACTCAACGAGTTTCCATATCCCATGACGATGACGATGGTGCAATTATTGTCGATAACGATCTACAGCGGCCCTTTCTTCAATATGTGGGGTGTTCGCAAATACGTCGATATGTCCTGGAATTACTACTTTAAATTGATAATACCGCTGGCGTTCGGCAAATTCTTCGCTTCTGTATTTTCGCACGTTAGTATTTGGAAAGTCCCCGTATCCTACGCTCATACCGGTAAGTAGTTTTACGTTTTCTAGGTTATATCGACGTAAATATTTCTCATATTGAACGTGTATTTTAGTGAAAGCAACGATGCCACTATTTACTGTGATTTTGTCTAGGATAATCATGGGCGAAAAGCAAACATTGACAGTATACCTTAGCTTAATTCCTATTATAATGGGTGTCGCTATTGCCACAGTAACAGAAATTAGTTTCGATATGATTGGTCTACTCAGCGCTTTAGTCGCGACAATGGGCTTTTCCCTACAGCATATATTCTCAAAGAAAGTTTTACACGATACTGGTATACATCATCTACGCTTATTGCATGTACTAGGCCAGCTGGCTCTTTTTATATTTTTACCTGTATGGATATGCGTTGATTTATCTAGTCTTGTGACGAATTCAACAGCGGTAAGTAAATGAACATCTACGTGAGCTATTTTCGATATTTAAACGGTTTCATTTTAGATTGTAAACAATTACAATGTAATGGTATTATTATTTGTGGATGGAATTCTAAATTGGTTGCAAAATATTATCGCATTTAGTGTGCTTTCCTTAGTGACTCCATTGACTTATGCCGTTGCAAATGCTAGTAAAAGAATTTTTGTGATAGCAGTATCTTTGTTTATATTAGGGAATCCCGTGACTACGACAAATATATGTGGCATGTTACTTGCCGTTGTTGGAGTATTCCTGTATAATAAGGTAAGTGAAATTATAAAATCATTAGTCTTATTTACTGTATTACGTATACATATTACCCTGTACGACTTACAATAGGGTTTAACATTTCTAACAATTTTTTTTATTTTCTGTAATTACTTTTTACTTCATATATAAGTCTTATGTTTTACATTGTATGTATCAAGGTAAATGCGCCACTGACATTGTAGTTTAATCTTGGTCAAAGGTCAAATTAGATAACAAATACATATAGCTACTATGACCTATACAGGATGCATAAAAAGGGCTAGATTGAAATAATTTATGATTTTCGTGAAATTCCTCTATTTTTTTAACAGCCGGTATCTTACGCTAGAATGATCATTCATACTTTATTTGTTGGAATCTTGGAATTTCCGGTAATACACTCAGCGAAGAAAAAAATTCTTTGCCGTCATGACAACGTTTCGGCCTACCCATCGGCCTTTGCGTCAGTAGAATAGGTACGAAATCGGGCCTCATCCACCATATTCGCCAGGCTCGTTTGGCGGAAAGCGGTTGACGCGAACAAGTCATTTGGACAGCTTAAAAAAGTTAGTACATCGCTGGGCTAAGTGTATGGAGCTGCAAGGGGATTATGAGAAATACATTTACAGAATGTACAGTTGCGTTGTCCTCCTTCGTCATACCATTCTCGTAAATTTATCTGCGTATTTCAAAACTGTATTTTATGCTAAGACTGATTAAAATGACGGTTTTAAATCTGTAATTTTTTAAAAATATAACCATTTTTTTTTTAAGATAAATATTGAAATTTTTTTTATTGCAGTTTAAGACAGCATTTTGTTTTCTTGCTTAGATCATGTGTGAACCTGATAGTATTTTATGCACATTTACCGTCGACTGGCCACATTAAGCATTCTTTTGGAGAAGTGCGATAAGATTAAATTGGGAGTGACTTTCTTCCTAGAATATTCTTGAGGCATGGATTTCTATTATTTGCGTGGAATTTATTTCTAGAAGCATTATTCCATTTCAGCCACAATTGTTTAAAATTTCTAGGTGCTATTTAATATGAGTACATTCTAGGAATTAGATTTGGATTGGCACTTTGACAAAGCCCTACAGTTCTTCACACATGCACTTATTATACGACTGTAATCGCCTCCTGTATTTATTTATGTACTCATGATGGAGTCGTTTTCGCCGGCTAATTGTAATACCTCGTATAATTAACATATCTTTATTTACAGGCAAAATACGACGCCAAGAAACGTCAAGCGAAGCAAACCTTGCTGCCCTTCGCCCAAAAGCCCTGGCATGACACCTCGAACTATTCCATTTATACGCAGAACACACGGGTTTCAAACGGCAACATCTTATATAAGCCGGTAATCAACGGATTTGTGGCGAATGGTACAATCGTGAATAATCCAACAGGAACTAGTAATATTAAACCTAGCAATTCAAATAGTAACTTATTGTTTGTATAAAAAAAGACACGCGTATGTATATATATATACTTTTTAGCTGAATTTACGTTGCTCATTTTTTTTTGTATTGAAGAACGAAGTTATTTTTGCTTTCTTTTTCGCAAAATTGTCTGTATACTATTTAATATTTACTTTATTGTAAAGTATTATGTACATAATATTACAAATTTATTTATTATTTGTGAAGTACATAATGGTAACTATTTATTATGATGTTCTCGAAAAAATATCTTATGTTACATAGCTTGTATATACGCAAATACAAAATAAATATTTTTATAATGTAGTTAATATAATAATAATTATAATAATAGTAATATGGAAATGTATCTGTATATATTGAGATTTTCAAAACAGTTCAGAAGAAAAACAAGTTGTGTAGGACTTTATAAAAAAAGAAATCGTTCCTTAGAAACTCTTCGTTATTGTATTCTGGCTGGACGATATCGATTTGTTCGATAGATTCTCTGGTAGATTCTGAAACAGGACAAATAAAAACAGTTATTAAACGTATCAAGTGTATTTTGTGATGTTACGGCAATGTAAGATGTTGTGGATGCCCTAGACTTTTAACTTTATTTAATTATTTGTTTTTAATTGAGCGTCATTTTTTTTTAATTTTAATAAAATTTATTTTTTGATATACGTACTGGTTTTTATTTGCATTTGTTTTAATTTCATTACAAGAATCTATTTGAATATTTAATTTACATCACATACAACACAGATCCTATTTAATACCAGAGGTATTACCAAACTGGAATGTGTACAGAGAATAGATACAAACAACAAAAATGATATACAGGATCCGTTAAAAAATCACCGAATACTGTATTATTTCTGGATTATTTCCTAATAATGTCTTATAATGGGAAGTCATTGGATCTGTTATGTTCAATGTGACTTTAACCGCTCAGCTTATTTAGAAATTCTTCAAACATTGTGGATTGCATCCACTCGATCTGAGGCATCCTGTATATTAATTATTTACCATCAAATACAATCGTTAGAGTGATGGATCATCAATACATTTCACTTTTTGTGCTGCTGCCGATACCGGGAAATATATTAATAGAAAAAATTCTTCAATTAAGTCCATAAGTTTTTATGAATCAATAAAATAACAATACAAGTAAAATGCGAAGTAGGCAATCCGAATAAGAGTATGATATACGATCAAATCAATAGCTAAAGAGCAAACGGTTAATAAAATTAGTAGTGCGAGAAGCCGCAACCTGAAAGAACTTTAGATTCATGAAATTTGCATCTCACGCAGAATTTTACTTTAATTCTATGGCATTGGGTCTGATTTTTTTGGGCTGAAACGTCAAAGAACAAAACTCTTTTAACTCTGGGTTTACCAAAAGTTAATTAAATGTTTAATCGCGGATTAACATATTAATCTCCCATTAGTTAAACTTTTTCACGTCACTAATCACGATGAAACATCTTTAATCACGGATTAAAGCAAGCAAATAACTGTTATTTTTCATATATTTAACAAGAATTTATTTGAAATAGAACAGAGAATAAATTTTTGTGATGCCAATCGCCCCAAATGTTAATTCTAACTAGCTCACGAATTAACGGAGATTAACTTAATTCAGGATTAAAAAGTGTGTACATCGGGGGGTGATTGTATTAATCATGGCTGTCTTACAACGAATCATTCGTTTATTTTACGATTTGCAATTAAAAATTTTGCAATAAAAGCGACATGTTTAATTTATTAAGGTAAGCTTATATTGACTGTCCTTGAGATGTCTTTGAAGTGGTAGCAGTGATTGACTAGTGATAATAAATTATAGTTACCTACAATTTTTGTTTTAGATGTTCAAAACGGGTCACACTTGTGTTGCTTTTGACTTCCCATGTTTGCCTACATCTAAAACAATAGAACGTCATAAATTGAATTTGTGAGATGATTCGTCGCCATTTTTATTGCATAGTTTTGAAAAACACCTTTTTTTATACTTTTACATATTTTCTTTTCATTTGTAAATTTGTCCTGTCTCAATTGCGAGTCTTGAGTAAATAATTAGTATAACTATCTTATTTAATTATGATGTTCTCACCAGAACTGTTATAAGTTTTTTTTTTAATACAAGATCAAAAAGTAATTAGTGCATGTTATAAGCATCTACTAATCCTTGCTTGTTTGAGATTTTAACTTACCTTTTCTAAACAATGGTTCAAATAAGGATTTCTCGAAACAACTAACTCAATCCTATCTCCAGCCGATGCAATTAATGGTACAGTTAGACAGCAATCAAAATCTTGCGTCTTGGTATCGTTAACCTGGAATTTTTTAAAAAATTACCAGTAAATTTCATTCAACGAACTTAAACTCTACAACATACTTGTATAATTCTATCGTAGCTCTTTAATAATCCTACGATGTCGGCTGGTCCACCTTTCCTAATCCTATTTATATAGACTCCTTTCTCATATAAACCGTCACTAACACTAAATCCATAATCATCATAAACCGAGTCCTTAAATAAGGTCACGTGGTGAATCTCTTGATCAACGATACTCTCGTTAGAGAAGGTCCCGTGCAGTCTATCGCAGAAATTCCCTCTAGATTGATTGTAGGCTCCTGATTCGTACTTTAGAGTATTGCCAAAGTTGTAATTGGGCAGTGGAAGTGGACTTGGACATATTGTGTCGTCTGCATCTGAGTAAAATTGAAGCTGAGAATCGTGCTTACGTTGTTTCGATTGAGTTTCGTCTTGGAACGAGATTGGCTCGCTGATTACGCTTTCAAGGTCTTTATTTTCCGGTTGATCTAAAGTGAAAATTAACAAAAAAGGACGCGTTTAGATTTATTAAAAGATGTCCGTGAATATGTTTCTATATATCAGCTTTCCTCGAATAAGTAAAATCGATAAAATGTTACAAACCTGGTTCGTTTGCTTCTCCCGTATTGCTATCCCATGAGTGGACTGCACTATCTAAGCTGATAAGACCTGGACTGGAGTAGCTACATCTTGAGTCTTCTGAATTATCTGGAAGAAGATATATAAAAAATATTACCAGTGACGGTCTGTAATTACCATCTTTGTATATTTGTGAGGGTCAAACTCTTGAGCCTCTTATGAGAAGCCGCCACTGAATATTAGAACCCCCATAGCACTCTTCAGCTCAACCTTTTACCATTTACAGCCGTCCAAACACCTTATTCACGCAAAGTTACACGAATAAGCTTTAGCATTCGAAAACTTACCGCGTAAATTTAACGTCCTCGCAATTTTGAGCTGGATGCGATCCCCGGAGGTCTGCAGCAATCTAATAGCGTCAGATAGCGGCCTGTGCTGAAGAGTCTCCCCGTTTATGGCCAATATCCGGTCGCCTACGTGCAACGCTCCGGTCTTTTCGGCTAACCCACCTATTTAAACGACAAAACATATAAAAGTCGTAAACGCCGAAAACCGCTTAATTAGAAAGCGTTAAATTAATCCTGCGCTGAAATTTCGCCATCTACAGATATAATAACACTTAAAAGATGTCCACGATTCGTGTTTGCTACGTAGGAGGGTAGTATTAATCTTACCTTCTGTTAATCCGGATAGAATTATTGGTTCCATGCAATCCTCGCTGCCCGAGATCGTTATACCTAAAGGACCTCCGTAGCGGACTAGTTCTACGGTATAAACGACGCTGTCCAGGAGGAGATTCGAATTTTCCGTTTCGGTCTTTTCGATCTTTAACGTTACTATGTCGTTAGTGGACATCTGGAGGATTTCGAATGCGTTTTCGATGGTCATATGATCCAGAGGTTTATTGTCGATGGCTAGGAGGCGGTCACCAGCATGCAAAGTGCCGGTGCGATGCGCGATTGACCCTGTACGTATATCTGATATGATAAAGGGTTCATCTGGGCGATTTTTTGAAGCTGCAATATGATAGATCATATTATAAGTTGCATGGAATATCGTGGGTTTAATGTCATTAAAATCATCCTTTTTCTTTCAGGGTTTTTCTATCTTTGAATGGTAACGTCACAGAATAACTAATAAGAAAATAATTTATTGGAACCTTTAATGTTCTAGTGTTGAATTTGAAGGACCTTAAACCATTCTCTGTATATAGAAAATATTACATAATATTATATATGAAATTGTAAGGAGGTGGAATTTTTGGCATTTCCATGTTGTTGATTGTGGCTGAGAAAAGCAGAAAACTACTATCGAGAAAGAAATTGTAACAATTGCATTATACATAATGTCTATACACCGCACAATACTTGGTTCGTGCCATTGCCGCTTCCTCAAGGGGTAGTAGCGTGTATTAGAAATGGCAACGCAAATAAGAGAACATCAGATATTTCTGCTATTGTCGCCCCGACGTGACGTTCAAGCTTTGAGAATTAGTATTTGGAGAATTTTTTTTTATTCCGGATAATATCGTTTGTTTTCTTTTTATTTCTTACTTTATTAATTTAAATTTATTTCAAATTTTAATTTCTTGAAACCATAACGGCATCTTGTTTTATTTCTGCGCAAATGAAGGCTAGTTGTAAATGAACTTCCTCGAAAGAAAACAATAACTATTTGTCTAGTAATAAATTTTGACTGCCTTTTTTTAAATAGGAATTGGATTTTATTACTAAATTGTGTATTTTTAAATAAGCCAAATGTCAGTGTCCTAGTATTGTTTTCTTTTATTCCTATAAACATTAAAGAGCTACCTATAAAAGTTTTCAAGCTACATTTATAGACGCGCGTTGAAAAACATGAACACAGTAGATTGAAAACCACTGTAAATAAAACATCCAAAATAAATAAATACATAGTAATAAATTTCAGCCAGCCAACATCGGTATAAATAATAGAAAATACATCAGAAATAACTTTATTACTCTATACAGAGTGATATCTGTTTACAGAGTCTAATTATATTCGAAAACATACGGAATAAACTTCTTCGGCTAGTCAAATAAATCAAATTCATTGAGCGATAATTTCGGCAGATGTTTACGTTGATTTTTAAATAAATACACAGGAAAATATACCTGCAAAAATCGATTTGCTTTAGTTTTACGTTATGTAGTTACCGTGTTAAGAACATTTTGGATTCGTGAGATAAACAATAAACTGTGAAGATCGTTTATTGGTAATCGGTATATTGATTTAGATAAATATTTTATTTCTAATAATGTTACGACTATTATCACTACAGGATGTTCATCTAGATTGGGATGGGGAATTATTCGGCCGGCTTGAATCAAACGGTATTTTATGAACGGGTTTTTTTTTCCAGAAATAGGTCACGGTTTGTTTATAGGTATTGGAAACGTATTTGCGACAATTTGTTTAGACGTGCGTCCTACAATTTAAGCAATTTTTACTTGAAACTACGCTATTGGGGAAATATTTCTTTTTATCTTGTTACGAAATGCTCCTTATTGCAAACTAGCAGGGGAAAATGTTAAAGCGCATCTGTATCTAAATTTACGCTTTTACCATCTGCACATCTTATTTGTAATTATCTTGTTGAATATCCAAATTAAGACTTTAATTGTGCACCTTCTTTTTGACTGATTGATATAAGCTTGGCAGTTTGTTTTTGCAGGTTAGTGATCTGTAAACCAATATTTATTAAAAAGGCTTTTATTAGAATATTTAAGAAATTAAATTTTAAACTTTGAGATCTGCAGTTATTTTAAAAGTACCTTTTTGGAGCAAAATTACATAAATTAACTTTTATGCCAAAATTTCAAAGCTATCGTTATAGCCACCACCCCAATATCAGAATCTTTTCACTAAGACGGTGCATTTCTCATTCTAACTGCAATTATAAATCGAACACAATTTGTATATCATCACCTTATTGGGTTAAAATTTAAATATCTCGGAAACAACATTTAATTCAAAGAGGGCCATTAGCAACTTTTGGTAATTGTATTTAAAAAGTATTCATTCTATCCAATACATCGTTATATCCGAATTCGCTATATGAAGACAAAAGTATCATAGTTCTTATAAAATTTAACCGAGTGCATTATATGTGAAGACAATTTCATTGCAATTGTTTATCGAAAAGAAAAAAAAAAGAATAGTAATCACGATTTAAATTATAACAGAAATTATTCATAAAAAAAATACCTGTAATTGTAATTCCCAGATCGGAACTCCTCTTCGCCAATTTCACAGTGAAGATACCGCTAGAGGGCACTATCGTATCGGCGACGTCAAAAGCGACCTGCAGCGCGACTTTTCCGGAATTAGTTGGCTCATTTCCCACCTCTAGAATCGAGTTTATTTCTTGCAACGTTAAATTGGTCTGATGATTTACTGAAATGATCCTGTCGCCCGTTTGAAGACAACCGCACCTAAAACCCGGACCGCGAAGCATAAATCAGACGGTAGGTTCGACTGACGAGTGGTCGAAGAGACTACAGAGAGGACGAAGAAGAAGTCTTGCCAAAAATAGGCTGCGTTCTCCTGTATGCTACGCACCTACGACTTACCTGTAAGCCGGCGAGTCTGGCGCTATCCTACTGATTATTATGTCGGCCGATCTGTTTATTTCTGAATGTTCGCTGGTCGATACCGCCAAGCCGTATCCTTTTCCTCTTTCGGCGGCCAACGTCACCATTAACGTTTCGGAGTGACAGACGCCGAGATTTGATGAATAACCGCAGAAATTCGATCCTGCAATTTAGGAAAGTTATGTAAAATTCTTATTTTAACCATAGAAATGATACCATATTGTAATATTTGGTTTGTAAATCATCACTATACGGCTATTCCGGAAGAACTATATACTCGGTTATTTTGTAGTACTTCTCTAATGGGTATGAATCTATAAAATCATCTTTTTATCAAATTTTATTATTTAGCCTACGCCCATAGAGCTTCGTAAGCTGTTCACCTTCAGCATTTGGAGTAAGGAAAACTACGGAAAATCTTACTATGAGAGTTGCGAGCCCAGGATTGAAATCCGGTACCCTCAGACTGCTAGCCGAGCGTTCTAGTCTCTACGCCACCAGTCCCGTAAATACAGCATAACGTGATAAATAGAGATGACCAAAGCAGGTAAAATTATTACTTTTTTGCAGCGACTAGACAGACTCGCCTATTCGTCCCATGAGAATGGGTTCGTGTTGCCTACTGGTTTCCCCCCGAGTCTGTCTAGTCGCTGAAAAAAAGTAATAATTTCACCTGCCTTTGTCATCTCTAGTGATAAGTTCATATTGGTCATCTTACAGCAGTTATAGTCTTCAAAGCTTGGTCCAGAATATTTGTTTCAGGCAATCTTAAGGATGCATACAAGGGCAAGAGATACTACTCTGTTAATGAACTAATTGCAAAAGCACATTACGTCAACAAAACAGTTGCACAATGGATAACGTATAATTGTTTATAGGTACAAATCATTCATTAAACACTGCCAACTAAATTTAAACAAAGAAACAATACACTTCTCACACGACTTCTCTTATTTAGAACAAAACCATGAATAGATTCTCAACAGAATCACTACACCTTCACATTTCTATCAACTTCAAATGAAATTAACACGCTTCAGGATGTATGATGACCATTGTAATTGATACTAGACATTTGCGTGCGAACCTTGACTCGCAACTGACTCCGTAGCTGCAGCACAAGTCAATTAAATAACAATTAAACGCAATCATAACGACCCGTAGACATGTTTGTTTTTCTCTTCTTTGAATGGAAACTATAAACCTGAATTTAAAAGCTCTATAAACGTTGCTTGAAGCAGTTATTTTAGTTATGTACGACAATAAACCGAGGATCAGTTTCCATAAAAAAGTACAAGAAATGGTAATAAATCTGGCGGGTGGTACGAAGAATGGCGTTCTGTATGCGCCTAAGAAGGGACGCATGGAGAAATTTTTTATTTATTTTCATAGTAATTAGAGGAAAAAATAAATATTTCGTGCGGTACCTGAGGAATCCGTTTCTAACGATTTGGACATGGACCTTTGTCTAAGAAACCGATGCCTTGTCCTGGAACGTCGCGAATTCATCGTGCTAAAGCCGGATATGCTAGGACTATTGGGATATTGCCCTGTAACATTGAAAATTCCAAGGATTTAATTTTAAAGTTATTAATTTTTTTTTGTTAAGAAACCAATTACCTGGCGTGTGATAATTCCTTGAAGGTATCCTTTGAAAAGTGTGATACGGCAAAATCTGCAATTTTGAAGCCTCCCTCAACAATCTTTCAGCATCATCTGGACCACCGGTCCAATCTTCTAAGGTGATATCGTCTATCGCCAGCAATTGATCGCCAACATTCAAAGCTCCACATCTATCCGCTGTGCTAGCAGGTATTATGTTGGCAATATAAATTCCAGCGGTCATGATTTCATCCCCAGCGAAATCGCAACAATTACTCAACACCAGGCCTAAGTCTTCGTTAACTTGTCTATCGATTTCAACCAATAATGGCCCGGTAGCGTATTTAACCGATTCCATATTATTTATATCGTATTCGATTGTTAGTGACGTGAAAGTAGAACCACAGTGGGAAGTATCTTTAAGGAGTTTTTGAGCTTCCATCAGGGTTTTGTTGATTAACGGTTGGTTGTCGACTTTGAGAAGACGATCGCCGACTCGAATAAGTCCAGTTCTGTAAAATTAATGCGATATTTCGACTTGTATGTTGGTAATATGGGTTAAGAAGTTACTAATGGAAATATATTAGGTTGGATTTTCTTCTACAATCTGAACCAAATTCGACACGTTCAAATTAAAGTAGTTGCGCAACAAAAACCGTTCAACCGCGAACAAAGAACAAAGTCTGACTTGTGATTATTTAACAAGTGAAGTAACTTTGAAAATCTGTTACTTATACTGTTTTTATAAATTTTGCAGCCGATGTGTTATTGCCTATTAAAGGAACGTGACTTAATAAATCCCAGTCTCTATTTCTAAGATTACCCGGATTCCGACTTACGTTTGCTGGATTTTATCTTTTTTTAAAGAGAGTAATTAATGTATTTTTTTTTGAAAACCTTAAACATTTTTAACAAAAATAAAACAATATCTTTAAATTCCATTTTACCTATAAGCAGGTCCATTAGTTCGTACTTGCGTAATGACTAACGGCCTACTAAGATGGGGATGTTCGATCACAGCGCCGCCTCTCAGCGTGATCCCCAAGGAGCCGTCGACTCGTTCTACGGTGATTTCTGTGATCTTCGACGTCACGCACAGGGAGTTTTCGGATGCTGCAACGAACGAGAAGACAAAAATAACCAAGGGGAAGAAATGAGACGCAACCGGTACGCCACGAGAAAGCATCGTGGAATGCAAATTAAGTTCAACCACCGTTCAACACGCTCACTCACCGTATGAGGGTAGGGAATATTCTATTTCGAGCAGAGCGTTTCCGTCGACGTTGTCCAAAAGGGTGGTGACTTCGTCGGGACGCATCCGCGAGGTGTTGATACCGTTGACGCTGTGAATTCTGTCGCCCGGTACCAGCTGGTCACTCGTCAGAGCTACCGAACCGGGTCGAAGGGACGCTATACTGGGACAAGGGTCGACTTCTGAATGTCCTGAAAGTGATAAACGAGCATGTTCTGAATAGTTTCATCCGCAAAATTCAGATTAAATTATCATTTAAAGGCGCTATACCGTTAAAGTCTTGACTAGAAAACGCCCAAAAAAAGTAACGAATAAGTGTGAAGTGCATTTTGCACATTTTCCCTTTCTCAATAATTATGAAGATCATAAATTAAAAATCGGTTTAAAAAGCAAAGTTGTGTAGGTTCAAGGATTGAGATGTCTTTCACCTGTGAGGCCCCCCCAAGCAATGCTCAACATCCAGAACACATTTCTTTGGCAGATAACGGTTGTGACTTCTTGCATCTTATAAAATCCTAATTCTGACGTTAACAACTTTATGACGCTGCAGATTTTTGAAACAAAGTTGCTCTCCCTTTAACTTCATACTTCTCAACAACTAGAGATGTAAGTGGTGAGAATTCATGTTAATACCACCATAAAATATCTTTTAATAGGTTTCAGCGTAGCGGGACTAGGACTAATCAAGTTTTCATCGATTCGTATACCGTACGAAAGCTTCTTGTCTGCAAGCAGTCAAAGTTTAATCTCAGCCATAAACGTCCATCATCAAAAATACAAAATGTTGCGACCATAAAACGCATTCATGATCGATTTATACGGAAATAATTTTACGGCGGCTACTTGATAGGAATTTGTTGTCGAATATGGTGGCTATTTTAGGTTTATTACCTATTAAGGTATAGTGGCGGTGCAGCAGAGACAAAGGAGTACAAATTATTCTTTTGTGCGTATATTACTGTAATCATGGCGGTCTTCTTTTTTGAACTTGTAAGATTGTCTTCTGATGTTGCAGCAGTCATATAGAAATGATTATTGCGATACTCGAATGGTTTGAAAAATTTCAAAATAGAAGGCTCAAAATCAAAACAACATTTATTTATCTTCAAGGAACTGATCAATCACGAGTTTTTGCTAGCTGGTCTCGAGATTTTGGGTCATTTTGGGAGGGATTCACACAATTAGTCAAGAATTTCATTTTTTTTTTTAAATGATGCGTTTTATTAGGGTTAGTCTAAGAAAGTGGCATTCATGAAATAATTCTATGAATCAATAACAGCAGAAACTGTTTACCTGTTTGGTCTAGGAAAAAATAGAGATCTTCACAAACAGAATTTCGGCGAACGTGCACAACAGATCAGGATTTAAAAAAAGATGTTCTCAAACAACTCGGAGGTCCAGTGGTAGGAGGACCTGCGTCTGACTGGGCAGAGTTAGCCGTTATGTATTCCAGTCCCGCTTAGTTGATCCGATAGATTTCCAAGTCACTATTCGCAGTTGAGAGGCAATTAACTGAGTTTCACCCCTTACAACGAGGGGGTGATATTAACAAAGCCATAGAACGCTTTACACACATAATTTACGCACAAAGGCTCCTGAGGTTATGACAAGCTTTAAAAAGCTTATACATCCTATTGGACCGCCACCACAAGAAAAGCAAATCAAAGATAAGCCTAATGAAAATTAAACGGAAAATGTAGGCATTCAAGCAAAGGCAGCAAAGGTGTCCATATGAAGAGGATGGCTCTGAAATGACGTAGGCGTTTGCATTCAAGAGATGTCTTTGTTCTCGGATTGTTTCATTTTCAATTCTTTTTGCTATGTCCATGTACTATTATACGAATTGATACCAATCCATACTATTTTTAATAAGTCACATGCTGCTGAAAATTGCACATGCTGCTCAAAATTGAACACTGAAATTTATAGTTTTGGGAATATTCAATATGCCGAAGAGCCATAACGCGCGCATTATGGTTTGTTTTAAAGGCTATTATAGGTAAAAAATCACACAAAAGAAAAAGAAGAACCAAACCATTATTAGATTTACTTTTCCTGTATCTTCGTTGGCGAGGGGATCCCACAGGTGTCCTCGGTGGTTTGCACAGGACGTAACTATCGCTATTGGGATCGCTGACTTTCGGCGGTCCCGATAAACTTTTGGATCTTGGTCTGAACGATAGAAACTTAAAATTCGAAAACATCTTCCGCTCACGTACTTTGCGAGCGCAAACAGGTACTAACCGATCCCGAAATAAGCTATTTATAAAACACTTTTATGGGGATAAAAAAAAATTCCCGTCATTCGGACGTTATCACATTTTTAAATTTAGCGACCGCGTATAAATAAAGGCACTAAATTAGGAATTTTATGCGTTTTTCGTGACGTAATGGCACGACCACTCTCGCTTCAATTCGCATGATTTCCGCATAGAATAAATATTATTCTTCTATTCGACGGACGGCGAGATGACATCCTTCGTTTTTCGTAGACGTCGCGCGTTGTAAAAAAGGGATTTCCTCGTAAGTAGGTATCACATAACACCCACGAGATTTATTAATAAACACGTTCACCTCTCTCTCCTGCTTGTATCTATGGAAAACGTATTTTTTGACAGCCGCCGTTTACGCTTTCTGTTTTTGCCGGCCGAGCTTCTATTACGTCGGTTAATTTGTTTGTTTGCGTTTCGAATGCGCCAATTACCGTTGAGAAGCGTTTTTGAAAAGCGGACGTCGTTTGACGGGTTTCTAACGGCGTTATTTTCGCGATTTTCGGGGGTGGATATCGCAAGAGGTCGCGGTGACGTAAAGGCGAAACGGCACGTTAAAACGAGAACTTGGCGCGCTTCTTCTCTAATTCGTAATGTTTGTGTTCCCATACGCCTTCGTTTCTATGGGTTTTAAAAATAAATTTCTTGAATAGACGCTGCGTGTGGACGATGAACGATGCCGGAACCGACCGTGTCTGGAATCGCTTTTAGGTGCGCTTTCTGGACTCGGAGCGCATTTTCGCAGGTTAGCATGTGTTTACATCTGCGTCACTATGAAGCTGAGTCTAACGGTGTTTGCGGAATACCTGCGGCTTTTCCTATATATGAAAAAACTGGCGAAAACTTATGTAAGTACCCATATGGTCTTTAAATTTAGTTGAGAATCTAGTTATCTAGCTCTGAAAGACACTATATAACCTCCAACAACCTCTATTGAATACCTTTCATTTTGCGATGTACCCCATTTCGCTGCTTGTTTGCAAAATACACAACGTGAGGCAATAGTGCCAGATTCGATAGTACCTTTGGTATTTATCTACTGGTAATACCAAAGGCATTGACAGGTTCAACTAAAACCATGGTTTTTGAACAAGTGCTTCAAGACATTACAATCCATAGATTTTCATTAAATTCTAACTAAAGGTAAAAAACAAAAAAAGACCGATGCTAATATAGCTTCCTCATGGTATCGATGAAATCACTCACAACGAAAGCAATGTGAGAGGAGAAGAAACACCCTAACCAACGGACGCGTTTCTGCCTACCCGGTGTCGTCAGCGTGGCTCCGAGTACTCACACCGCTGCTTGTCTCACTTCATTCGAAATGACTAACCGGACATTTCTTGGCGGCCTCTAGTGTAGAGCTGCAGAACACACCAAGACAACGCTTCGACTTCCTCGTTTATTTTTTGTCAAGTTCAATGTACACGATATGCAACGGAAACATACGAGAGAATCGAAGCCTGGGATTTGACCTCTCAATTACGTCACTACCAACCGCCACTGACTATATCAGTCTTTGGATTGTTACTTACTTTTGCTACTATGGAATTATCATGATTTTCTAAATTATTTCATTAATTTTAATTTCGTTAAATATCTGTCGCTTCAGTTTGGATTTTTTACGTTTCAATAATGTAAGATGTTTGAATACTTTATTTTCCTAATAACTTTCAAATTTTAATTTATTAAAGTTTGGAAATCATCGTTAGATGAAGATCTAGTTAGTGCTAAACAACCTTAATTCTTCTACAATATGAAACCATATTTTCCAGATATAAGAGGAACAATAAATACCAAAGGTGATCAGGTTAATCAGCAAGCAATTTTGAAATCTATTTCCTTGTAACGAATCCCATTTTTTTAGGTTGCATATTTTCGGCATTGTGCCAATATTTTCTTGTGGAAAGATATACATGCACGTGTTACAGTTTCTAATTCTGGATATCGACCAGGTGGAGCAACCATGAAATTTCCAAAAAAATATGGAAAGAATATTTTTTCGTTTTAAATATTTTTGCTATTCGCACCTCCTTCAAATTAGAAAATTGATGATATTTTCCCATCTTTCCTTTCAATTTAACGACAATTTACATATTTTTTTCAATTAATGAAAGTGCTAATCGACTGGGCAGTCCCTTGACCATCCCACCGACGACGTCGAGATCTATTAGCTTCCCAACGAAATATATAAAGTTCGAAGACTTTTTTCGGGAGTTGCGTTTGAGTAACCACACCAGGTTTATAAATAATTCAATGTTCCCGATACCACCTAACAAACCTCATTAACATTTATTTTTACTGGTAGAAGTGCGTCTCATTTGTCTAAGGTGTCTTGAAAATGAACGCCGAAACATACACCAGATGTTCCGCGCTCAAATCTGTACGCCTGCTAATTGTAATGGTATTTTGGAGTACTTTAGAGCATCAACAGTGCGTCCTCATTAACTTCAAACGATTAAATTAACTTACAAGGACAATTTTTGTTATCCTTACGCTTTGTTCTTGCGAGAATCTTGTTTAATTGAAAGATAAACATGACTTCTCGCTACAGTAGTAGCCTGGCTGTTTAATATAAACACACCAGAATTTATATATATATTACGAATTTCGTGGATAATTAAATATTAGTTACTTCTTACCTTAGGAGTGCCTTTGGAACGTATTCAAAACGGTAAAGCACCGTGGATGTATCAAAACTGACTACTTTTAGCTTCCAAAGGACTTCGTAAACTACTGCTACGGACCGAATTAATTTGTAACGGAAATACAAGCTTTACTGGTTTGAAGTTTCGAATTAAACCGCACAAAATTAATGGGATGTAAACGTTAGAACCGCAAACAACGACATTTGTATATATTAGGTAAGAGGATCGAATTATACTACAATTTAAAGAGAATTGGTAGTTGTAGAGGTAGAACCTATGGGAATTTATTGTTGGTAATCAACAGACAAAGGTAATAAATGAAATCTAGCTGGATGTAGTGCTATTGTTTATGAGAATAAGAATTTGTTTTTATAATGGATATAGATAGTGTTTTTACTATTACAGGTATCATGCCTAGAAAGTGTTCAAGTCTAGTTGATTTGATTCGTAAACATTAAGCTGCTATTTCTTGCATTTCCAACAACAAATTTTGATGGCCCAGAGTATGGTAGAAAACTTTTCCTATGTTTCCATCATGGGGATTGGCGGGAATATTCAATCTCGTCGCTGCCATCGAATCGCTTCATTCAGCGTTTGGTGATGAAGCACAATCAGAAAATACTGCTTACAACTGGTTTGCAGAATTTCATCCTGGTCGTGCATCTGCCATTGATGAATTTCGTGACGGTCCACTTGAATCGATAGACTAAGACTACAGTACATTTGATTTTGCGTGAACATTTAGCCGTGAAAAAGATCTGTTCCCGGTGGATTCCGCATAATTTCATCCAAGCACAAAAAAGGCTCATGTCAGTTGGTAGAGAAATGTTCAAAAAATTTGACAGAGGAGGAACTCCAGAATCCGTAAACAACGTCGTAACAGATGACGAAACAGCTGATATTGAATGGTGTACAACAATTTGTTTGCCAGAAGTAATCGATGAAATCGGGAAAAACACTCGACAACGTCGCAGAATCCATCATCATTCTTCCATGCATCCACACTATCTGTGTTTCCCGGCGATCTTTGATTTATTAAAGATCGACGGGAAACACAGCGATGTTCTAAAGATTGTTTCAGGAAAACTTTCACTGAAAACCTAGTCAAGACAAGAAATTCATTTTTGACAAACTGAATGCAAAAATAACATAACAAAAACAAAATAAGAAGAAACTAGGGAGAACTGATGAGAACAAATAGGTATTTATTTTGGGAAAAAAAGCTCCGAAGGAAATATAGATAATCTGCTTTGTAAAATTTTAAGGATTGGCTTGGTCCAACAGCATTAGTCGAAAAAATCATACTTTAAAAGTAATGACCATACTTGAGAAATTATTACACAATTCATGGAAGTTTACCCCGATGGTAAGAACACCAATAATTCTTCTCAATTTATGTAATTACCACTTATAAGAATGGATAATTCTTGTACAGCCTATACACCGGACAATATCTACAGCGCAATTGAGATAGTAACTTAAGCTGCGCTACGCTCACATGTACCAACTATATTAAGTTGTAAAAATAAAAATTTTACGCGCATCCATAACATACAAGTGTTATAAACATAAGTGCAGCTGTTAACCGCAAATGTCTCTCCTCCTGGTATCGAATTTTACGAGGTGTAAGTGCAAGCGCGAGAACGGTGTCTTCAACTTTTATTGTTTTGTTATTTCGGCAACACACGTGAATATGAATAATTTCCCCGCTTCAAGAAGATGATATATCGCAAAGGGACTGCGATAAAAATATTAAGATGATGCTTTATAGGGTCGATATACAGTTTCGGTACTTATTTCATAGGAAAGGCAAAAACCGGATACTCCGCCCTTAGTTTTGTTCTGTTTACTTGTAAAGCCCTGCAGCTTCACTACCCAATCTCTGGTTGGTCGCAGGGTAACAGGCGTGGCGGGGGCATATGGATTAGGGGAGGGTGCATCTTGGTGCACCGACCGTATGCCAAGAGCTCTTCACGTGAACCCTAAGGCCTGAAGCAAGCCGTCGCAGTTTGACTCAATTTCAGGTATCTGGGTAACGAACATCCCGGCAGGCACGATTTGGGTAGGACTTTGGCCCGCTCATCGCCGCTGTATAGACTTAAATCGCGGGTGCCTCACGGTCGGCTCCGTTTCCACCGTTGGTCGATAGTTGCCAGTGCTCGGCGGCCTCGGCCCCGAGCGGCCGATAGTTGTTGCCTGCTTGGCCTAGACCCCAACGAGGTAGATTCCGGGAGTTCGGTACCGACCGTTACCCATCGAAGGTCGAGTAGGGAACTCCTCTAACATGGAAAGCACGGAGGAAGCAGGGCTCACCGACGACCAACCGGTCTGCTTCCACTGAAGTTCGGGCTCGTGCGGGCTGTTTTAAATTGTTCGGTAGGAAGCAGCTGAATGGTTTGGCTTCTCAGCAGCCTTGCCCTAAATGGGGTTGGTACCCATATTTCTGTAGTCTAAGCAGAAATAGCGGCACTGCGGGGTGTATTGAAGAAATAGACAAGCAAGAGGTTAGTTATCGATCCATTGCTATCTATTTAGATAGCCAAGGAGTGCGGGAGGCACTGGACTCCACACACCTCATTCCGTCACCGGTTGCAAATGAGAATTCCCCGCATCCTCGAAACGACCGTCCCGGATTAATTAATTAAACTTATGTGGTGTGGAGTGTGTCGATAGTTTTGTATCGTTTCGTTGTTTAATTGATGTAATCACGTAAGCAAATCACATTGCTCCACATTTTGAAACGACTGCTGGCTCGAACTGACATAGTTAATTAATGAAGATACAGATGACAGATAATTCAAGTAAATCACTATTATCTTTTGCTTTTTTTAGGTTCGAAATAGTTAACGTTTAGACTAATATTTTACAACCTTTTAAAAACGTTCTTACCACATTTTTCCTTTCTTTCCTTAATTATCGAACATACAGTGAATCTTTTCGGAGAAAAAATCATTCTTCTTTGAGAAGATTAACACTGACTGATTATCTAATAGCTAATAGTACAATCTAAGCGTCATAGGCCACATTAATTACGTTGCTTGAAACATATTAGTCTTCAACACATAAAAAATCATTCCCTCCTTTGATCTCTCATATTTTCCAGAAAGCAAACAAAAAATCCCCGAAACGCCAGCAGACTGCAACACCACCGTGCACTGACCAAATCTTTTGTGTTAAAAATAACACTCAACGCAGTGCAGGAGCGCTTTTCTGATTTCCTCCTCCGTTGGTAGAATGACTTCAACCAAAACCAACAACGTCTGATGAATAAATATGAGTAGCATACCGGATATATACTGCGCCATCTTGATTATAAATAGACGAGATATAAGGCGGGCTCACCTGTCGGTGACAAACATACGAAACATCACACGAACGTACACAGCCCACTAGACGCTCCTGCATGCTTTTATTATACACCTAACGTAATTGTTCATTAATTTGGTGCGCGTCCGGGGCTTGACACAAATTAGTCTATTAAAGAAGGATTAACAACAAGGCGTCGTATATATTCGATATTATTTTTATAGCGTTCTATTTATACGTTTACATATCGAAATCTCGAAAAGTTGGGGTGTTATTCGGTTGATTCATAGTCGAGATATAAAAAGTATTTCGCTTGGGAATGCTGTGATATGCTATAGGTTTATTTTGTTTCGTGGCAATATAAATAAACCGTGTAGATATTGTAGTTTAGCGTAGTGAATTTTATAAAAGCGAAACATTTTTTTCAGCTTTGGGACGCTTTGGCATTTGAATGATTGGAGTTAAGGAGTTGAGCTTTCTTTAAAGTTGTAAAGCGCTCGTCGGCAGCTTAGCAAAGACATGCACGACTAAAATGAGCCTCGTTGTATATGATTCATTTTATAAAGATTGCTAATTTATAATAATAATAGTAATAAAGCTAATTAATAATGAAGTTAGACTAGTACCTAACCACCATGTACAGACACGCGTTTTGCCGTCATATGGCTCATCAGTGCATATTTGTAGAAGGTGGTAGTCAATTGTCGTGTAAATACGGATGCCGTAGAAACATATGGATGAGAGAATCTAATGAAAAATACGCTCATCACATAATATATCCAAATCCAAAAAACAAAAAGGTTATAATCTTTACAATTGAGGTGGGGAATTCCTGGCATGACGATCTGTGAGGACCCCAAAGATCGACTAACAGCTTAATTTGCCTAAGAATTAATGAAACTAGTAATAATAATAATCATATAAAGATATTATGTAACTCAGGGTTATTCATTTTTGTCGGTCAAACATGCCCGAGTTTACTCGGACTTTTACGTTAAGCGCTTAATTGCTAAATTCTCAAGTTTCTCTGCTCCAACTCTCTTAGTTTCATTGGCCAAATAAATTAATTTAAATTTACGCTTTTTTCCCTTGATATGCTCTAGCTGCTGCCACATTTTACATAATTAGACCGTTAATTAACTGTAATCTTCCTTACCTGAAGCTAAGACTATCCCTAGTGGCTCCCCAGCCCTTCGTCTCAGTTGAACGGTCGCCAGATAGGAAGTGAGGTTCAGATGTTCTTGAATACTACCTCCAGAGTGCTTGCCCGAATCCTCGGAGCAGGTCGGTGAACGAGATTTGAATTCTGGAATTATAATAATAAGGAACATTATCTTTAAAAGCTGAGCCATTAAAAGAAATATATGGCTTTCTAAATCACGAAAAATGTGTAGTATAATCGGATTTCTTAGGGTGCAACAAGTTGTTTTCACCCCTCCTAACAAACAGGGATTTGGAAACAAGTGTTCTGATCTTTTTTCTGCTTGTAAATCTGTCCCTTTTCATTTTTTACGGTTTTTTTTTATCGCCGATCTTTTTTCTTCCGTTATGTTTCATTATCCATTTACATTAATAACGGTTATACAAAGAACGGGATTCGAAATACTTAAGTAGGGTTGCTTTTTTTATCTTTCCGCGATAAAAAACTGGAATTCCCTTTGAATTCTGGACGTACGGCTTTATATGAGAGGCTTTTATTAACTCAGACTTACTTTCGGCACATGTTGGCATGTGCGTTCCTTGGACGCGCTTTACTCGGAGGTGAATATAAATATTTTGATTGAGTAGGAATTTCGAGAATTCGAGATCACAATATACGAAAAATTCGATCGGATCTACCGTCTTGTTCGATAAACACTATAGCGCGCGGACATGAACTTTAAAGTTATTTTTAAGTTTCCGGCAAAATAGCGCCGGCGATTGATCGGGAGGTATCGAAAAGCGTTTCCTAAAAAAATTTATTACATTTATAAACATCTTTGTTTATTGTTGTTAATAATTTCGCGGAAACAAGGTTTCATTGAATAGAAATATATTCTCTTGAAGAATTTATTGGTTTATTTTGTAAAGGTGTTATTTTCAGCTAGTCTACGGTGCTGTCAAAATATACCAAAGGTCAGACTTAATTAAAAATAAGCCATGTAATATTTTGCGGTTTCCTTCTTTGTTTTATTAAACTGCTCATAAGGCTTTTAAAAACATTTGGAGGAAGTTTTGCATTTTCAATTGACGTTGAACGCTTTACTAACTCTAGCAAAGATGCGTTAATTATTATTATTAACTATTTTCGGTTAAAAAAAACATCCGAAAATGTAAATATTGGACATCAGATAACCCGCATTGGGTTCTACAACATTATTCTTTGTTTTCACAGCAGTGTTGCCTCTGTTGCCCGCATCCCTAATGAAATGGATGTGGCTTTATCTGACAATAATACCTGGTTCCAATAGGACTGTGTTGCACTACACTATACTGCAAACGTGTGTAAATACTTAGACTATGTATTTCCGAACATGACGAGGACATGGCAGGGCCCGATATCCAGATTTAAATTTGTTGGATGATTTTTTTGTGGGGACAAGGTGTATAAATGTAAACCCGAAAACATAGAAGATTTGCGAGGCAGAGTTACTAGAGTAGTAGAAGAAATGTTGAAATTTAAAAAAAATGCTCCGCAACACCTAACATCATTCATTGATTAAAATATAAATCATTGCGTAGTACTTTCGACAACCCTAAAGATTCAATTCATTTAAGTCTGAACCAATGGCTAACTTAACGTAACAAGCTTTTTTCTTACAAACAGAAATGCACACAATAAATAAATACATACACAATGAAAAAGAAAACGGTTTATGGATTATTTATGGGCGTTAAATACTAAAAGGAATCTCGTAAAAAAGTTTTCTGTTTGTGCACTGTAAGCACAGACATACTCCTCCTTAAACATAAAACCTATTCGTACATAGAAGTTATGTATTATTTGGTACATAATACGCGTATACATATATGTACAGCCATATTTGAAAACACGTTTACGTCTTGGCGCACAATGGCGTTAACGAGGCTCCTTTTTTTGTGCTTTCGACAATTTCATTAAAAAAGCCATCTGTGGACCTCATTAGAAGTTAATGAATAAAGCAGTGATTCTAATTTTACTACCAGTCTGGATGCTCCTGAACGTTCTTTAAGGAAAAATGATTACGTCTGGAGCAAGGTTTTATATGGTCTCGTTTCGAAGTAAAAAAAGTGTGCATTTTGTTCCTTTTTTTTACGACACCTTGTAAATTTTATAGTGGTTTGCTTTTAAGCAAAGCAAGCGAGTTTTGGCAGAGTCTATCAAAAAGTTCTAAAATACGAAGCAAATTAGATTTATACACTTTTGCATGCGTTTCAACCAATTCTCGAAAAATGTTTTCCGCTATGAAAGCGGTATCTCTAATACATGGTTTTTGAAGGCTTTAAGAGCTTCTCGCCGTCCACGAATTTTTTATTTCATATTCGGGAAGAACCCGAAGTCGTTAGGTAATAAATCAGGTAAATACAGGCAATGAGACACTAATTCGATTGTTTTACGCACTATGTGAGGGCTGACATTGCCATATTGAGAATGAAACGGCGCTGTCGACTGTTTTATCCTGATTTCATCGGCAGTGACAGTTCATCTGGGAACACCCAAGCTTTTTCACACCTAAATGTTCGTGTAAAATCGAACGTACTGCAGTGTTGCAACATTTTTTAAAACAACAAGCGATAGTGGGCGACCTCCACGAAATTCATCACTGACGGAAGCATGACCGCGACGAAATTCTGCAAACCAGTTGTCTTTTCTAATGGTGTTTTCTTAGTAAAAGTTGTTAAGCAGCAGCAAGCAAGTCGAGACATTGTTTTTATATTAGATCTTTGCGAAAATCGAAGATGTCATTCAATAGAAATCTTCATGTGAAATCTCAATTTTTTTTCAGAAAATTGCTCTTCTGAAAGTTCGCGGAAAACAAGGTACTCGACCGATTTCTGTGCTGTCACAGCACTAATCTCTTTATGAATAAACTGACTGAAACTGACTTTAAGAATGCTTCGGCTTATTTTCCATAGCTTTGGATCAGATACGTTGATAGCGTATTTTGATATCTTTGATAGCATTCAAAATTCTATTGAATAGAATTTGCAGCAAGTAAATTCCAAATTGGTGAAGTATCACTGTCTTCCGATCTGTAATTCTGAACGTCCAAAAGAAAAACGCAAAGACATGACAAATTAAGCAAGCTAGTTTATAATTTTTTTTTGCATGTCGTTTGATAGTAGAGCTTTGGAAATTATCAAAGGCAATGGTCAATATACTTAACTATCCCAAGCTTCATTCGCCCCAGTCTTAAAATAAAGCTAAATACATCGTTCCTGACTCCATGGTTATTCCAGAGTCACTAATCGATTTTTAACATTAGTAATACTCGCGTACGTCAAAGACCGTTCACTCAAGTCATCAGTCACAGATATGCAAAGCCAGCAAGGTATACTTTAATTATTCCCAAACGTTTTTATTTCTCATTCCGTCCGCTACTGACATTTGTCCTCTTACTGCACTGTCCATACGTCTTCCTCATGTCGCGAGCCGCAGCCTATAAATAGCTAATTGCAGCCAGTAATTCACTAATTAAGATCACGATGCCATAAATTTCAACAATATTAATTAACAGCGGAAAGTATAGCGCTATCGTCTACTAATAAAGCGTATATTTATGTTCCCATATATTAATTAAGTCTCGCGGGAGGAGGTGGTCGCATCGGGCGGAATTATCCCACGAAGAAGGCTGCATAGATCGTTATCAGCTGACGATCGACCGCCATCCAGGAGTCCGCTGTCGACAACTGTCTACGACAAATTGCTTTATCGTCGACATCGTCGTGTGTGTGCGCATTGTGCACTTACAGTTGTTGCAACAATGTCCGAAGTAAAAGTAGACGAATTAATAGTAGAAGTAGGTCTAATTGTAATTTAAGCTGATATTAAACCGAGTAGTCCACTGCGAACTACTTTGGATTTTAGAAACAATTCGTTACAGATGTTTCTCTGTTCAAGGAATGCATTGTCTCTTGGGAGACATGAGAAGTCTTGAAAAAGAAAATGGTGTTAATTGGTGGTCATATTGTTCCTATATTAAGAATATAAAAAGAGAGGTGTTTTTACACTTGCGAAAAAAGAAGGATTTTTTAAACAGGATTTTAATATTTATGAATTTTTCAAATTCCGCTATGTATTTTCGTATCTGGTTCATATGTTGCACAATGAAGTCATTTGCTGAGGTTCTCTTCGACCTCTCTCTGTTTCAAATGTTGGTAGTAAGAGATATACAGGGTGTTGGTTTTTAATTCTGATATTCTGAATATTTTATTTGAAAGAAACTAAATTAATGAAAATCAAATCACTGTATCAGATTCGCCTATTCAAATATACCTTTGCATAGCACTTAATATTTCTCACAAGGGATTGTTATTTATTATTGTATTAATGTTTTACGATATAATTTGGCGCGCTCATAACTTTGTATCCCACCAAGACGAAAGCGCCAAGGTTTCAAACGCATTAACGTAATTGCCTTGTTCAACTTTTCATCTAAATCCTTACCGAAATTTTACTATTCCCCAATTAAATTATTTATAGTGAGCGCGCAGCGAAAGATCAAAAGCTTTGAAGAATCAGGTTATTTATGTCGTCATAACAACAATTGTAATTGGCTACTTAATCTTTATTAAGTCGAATCCTGAGTCTCGGTTAAATTAAACAGAGTGAATTAATGCTTTTAGTATAGAGCGGCGGCGATCATACTAGGTAAACACTATAAGTTTAATTCGATTCGAAATGAACGCAAACGTATAGAGTAACATCAACAAATACGAATTTGTTTTAATAATGAAGAGGAGAAATTAAGAACGAATTTATGTAGTGTTATAATCGGCGCAAGATAATTTTCGCCGAGCTCTTATTGGCTGTACCATCACCTGGTGTACATAGTTCTGGCGTGAAAAGGTGAGAGCGCAAAATTTTGCCGTGTTTACTGCCATTACAACTGAGAAACTGTAATACGAACAATGTACATCGACTATTAGCGTCACGCGTAGTGAATTCAGTATGTCCACCCGTCCAACGTTAAAATCTCTCTTGCGGCTATGAACTCGTTTTCAGTAGCTTCAACTCCTTTTATCTCCCACTACGTAAGTAGCTGAGGAGTTAGGAGCTTATATAGTATACGACGATAGTAGTAAAACGCATAAATAACTTGTTTTCTAATCTTCTCTTCCTACAATAATCTCTAGAATAAATTCAGTCGTATCTCAGTAATTTCGTAAATTAAATGTCATTCGTCTTAACCAAAAAATATAATGCTAAGATAGCTTAGCTTTCTCATGGTATTGATGGAATAATTCACGGCAAACGCAATAAAAGGAGAGAGAAAAAAATACAGTAACACACGTTTTTTTTCTCTCTCCTTTTATTGCGTTTGTCGTGAATTATTCCATCAATACCATGAGGAAGCTAAGCTATCTTAGCATTATATTTTTTTGGTTATTGTTTCTAGGCATTTTCTGATGTGTTCTGTCATTCGCCTTAAATAAATGTTGATTACGTGAACAAATAAATAAGGGAAAATGGTCTTTAATAAAACAAAAAAAAAACAATTTCATTCAATAACTATATTGTCACTTATTAAAATAACATCTCTTATTGTCGGTACTGCACAATTGCATTTGTAACTGACAATTCCAGTGAAATATCGTCCACACAGATAAGCACTACACTCCTGGTACACAAAGAATCTCTCGTTCAACGCGGCAATATGTTCTGTCGCGGCCTCCTCCCGTAACCTCACGGTGTGCTGCACGCCTGGAATTTTCGTAATGCTAGTCAAAAAGCGATATTCATAAATTACTAAAATTGTGCAGCCGGCGAGACATTAATTTCACTAATTACGCATGTTAACCGTATACGCGTATGCGATGGAAGCGAAAGGAGAAGAAGAATAATAAGATGAACAGGAAACAGAAGAAAGAAAATAACGTGGAAAGATGAAGATGGGAATGTGATGTTCAGAAGAGAGTTCTATTTTTGAGGATCTTTATTTACGTGCGTATATCAAGCCGGCGGTGATGCGTTATAAATTTTAAAATAATTAGTTGAGATTATGGGAACAAATAGAAGAAGATACGGACGCTATTTCGTAAGATAACAGTTTTATTGCGACTGGAATGGTATGTTTAAAATAATTTTCTTGGTGGATTAACTTTTTATAGCGCTAAACCTGCATTAGACAAAAAAAGATAAAGAACAGTAACTATTTTAACTGTCGCAACTTGAGTATCAAGAATTCAGATACTTAAACTATTTTTATTAAAATATAAATACAATATTACGACAATCGCATTCAACACTGCATTGAATTTTTTCATATTATTCCAATAATTGAAGAAGAAAAATGTTACAGGGGGCCACATCTGACAAATATGGTGAATAGAGCACCAATTCGTGCCGTAACTGACTTTTGAATGGCTCGGGTCGTTATCATGCTGGTAGAGAATTTTTTTCTTTGCTAGTTCGGCGTCAAATGGGTTTAATAAACTGCCCCGTGATTGCCCTCCAAATAACCAATTAAAATCATGCCTTGCGAATTCCAAAAAATTATCGCTATACTCTTCCGGCTGATAGAATCGTCTTCGCCTTCCTTGGTATGGACTTTCTGGGAAAACCCACTTAGTCAATTGATCTTTGATTTCTGCCGTGTAGTGATATCCACATCTCGCCGACAGCCCTCTCATACTTAATTTTTCGCGAAAGATGATTTGCACACGTTGAATTGAGATGTTTACCATGATAGCATCTTCACCCTCCTCATTATAGACGGAAGTTTAACCACGAAAGTGCGTGGTTCTTATAAACTTCACCCAACTGGCCTTTGATTTCTGCACACGTATTGTTCTTGTTCGTACATAAACTTGCTGACTTTCAACAGCTCTCAGCACACTACTACTCGATGAATCTCTCCGAAATTTTGACTGACTTCGACTAAAGAATAGTATTCAGTCGACAATGCAGATTTTGACACACATCTCATACCATGTCCACACTTAACAAATTTAATTACACGGTAATGATTTTTTAAAAATATTTTTGTTATATATTGAAACGGAACCACTGTCGCCCGCAATTGATATTTTTTTAGGCCGGTCGAAGCGAAGAGGTAAGCCAGGAACAGTGCAGAAAGGAGCTGTCGTAGCCCCGATTACAGGCTGTCGGTCGATACGCCATTCCGTGGAGATACACAAATTAAAATCAAAAGAAACCATTCAAAAATTTACCCCAATACAATTTCTTAAAGGTAAACTTGTACAGAGACAGCTTGTATAATGTCATTTAGATGAAGTTATTAAAATTATGTAAAACAGCCAAAGACAAGGATAGTGGACTTTGATAAATAGTTTAAGTAGCATATAAGAGTTTAGTAAATGTAGCTGTAGAAGTAGATTAAGTTAAATTTGCACGATCATCACCGATAAAATTGTGAAACCTGAATATCACAAAATTTGAAGTAGAAATAAGTCGAATGTAAGAGAAAACTTATACAAAAGGAGGTGAAATCGCTATATTCAAACATCAGCTACAGAGTTGTACCATATCATCAGTAAATTTGTTTCACAAGGAAGATGCATCAAAATTATTCGGTACCATATTAAAATTAATTAATATAAAGATTTAAAATGAGAAAATTATTAGACATAGACATAGGTACCAAATTTACCTGAATTCAATGAACTTGATTATTCTCCCAATTAAAAAAGGAATTAATATTTCTTTTTCTGATATCTTCTTCTTCTTAAAAAAAGATTGCTATGCTATTTTGTTTATTCTAAGCTGTAACCCAATGGGGAGCCGTTTTGGAAAAGGACGCCGTTACATAATTCGTTAAATTTTAATAGATTCCAAACTCTCATCAGAGTCAGAGTGTGCTGCATTTCTCTATAAAACGACGCCAGAATTTATCAAGTATTTCCTCACAAGTTATTGTATCAGTAACCTTCCTCGTAATTCCTGCATTTGTTTAAGTATTTATCCTAGAAGCCCTACATCCTAAATTATCCGGCGGTAACCTTCCAGAATTCATCCTGTGAAAACCCGCTAGGAACGCTTATCCCAATCAACCGTTTCGTAGCAACCTGAACAATTAAGGTACTGGTTTATCCTACTCTACACATTACCACTTACCGATTAATACAATTTGTATTGAATTATTGTGGTTAGTTACATACAGAATAAGAGTATTCAAAAAGTCTAACTTTTCGTACTTTGTACCAGTTAGCCTTGCAACCTAGATTCGAATCTGAAATAGTACATCCCGGACCCACAAAAGGTAACAACCCTGAATAAAAAAAACGAATATTTACACGAAACATTTGTTTGTTTTGCTAATCAACCCCTTATTTCATTATCACCAATTAAAGACCGATATATTATACGAAACTTTTAATTTGATCAGGAGAATATTGAAATTTAATTCACGTGAAAAATTCATTTGCAAAACATTCACAACAATATTCTTTTTAATAGCTCAATTGCGGTGTGAAAAATAGTATTTTTATTATTTTAACAACTACATTAATTTGACGCCTCTCTAGCAAATATTGTCATAAAATATTCTACACTTTTGCACACTTCGATTTCACCATCTCGACGTAATTTTCACCTACTTATTTAAGCGTTACTTAATTAATCTATTTCGGTATTGTTATGATATTACATAGGTGTTACATTATGAGGCATAATTTCGTGAAGGCTGGATGTTCCATTAGCGCAAGACGAAGAATTTACGGCTTGTTATATAAATAAATTTCTTTCGGGGAATATCCAATTTCGTTTTGTAACGTAAAGTAAATTTACTGGATCTAAAACTTAGTTCAGAGACGAAAAATAAAGTACGACCACATTCTTTCCCGATTTGTAAAGCTGTAATTAAAATTTTCAGCAAACTTGCGAAATGGTCTCCGGGTTAATGTTGCGTGAAGACGTGCAAAACGGTTGCGTTGATGTATGAATGGGGGTAAGTACTAAGGAATGTAGACCTTTGTTCATTATAGACTTTAAAATGTACGCATTTATATTCTGAAGCAACGTTTTTTACCAAGTGGTTAGTTTATTTTACCTATTCTAAAATGTAAAGATGGGATTTACTTGCATTCTGCATATTTTATTCTAACCTATTTTAATTCTCACACAGTACATAAAGTAGTAATGAGATAAAAACAACAACAAAGGACAAAAATGAATTTCACTTACCGTAAAGTTCCATGCTGTTATTCTGATTGATGTGGTTCGCGTACACTTGACTGTTTCTTGCCAGGACTTTCCACAACTTCATCGTCACCAGTTTAGTCAATTTTGCACGGCACTTAAACCATACATTTACTGTTCTTTAACTGCGTCCCAAATGTGAACACATTTTCACTTTGAAACGTATCCATTAAGGCGCTGAAACAATAAATAAATACAGTGCGAGGGATGTTTTAAATTGAAATTAACATATATTCATTGTGAGAGAAAAGTATTACTTCGTTTTTTTTTGGATTTGAGTAGCACATATATTTAGAATAGATTTCAATTTGTTTAATCTACATTTGATGGTCATTCTAACCTGGTATTTTTTTTCCAAAATGAAAAAAAAATTTAACAAAAATTCATTCATTTTTGCATGTACCTTTCATGGTTCATTATTAATACATTAATAAAAAATATATATATATACAGGGTGAGTTATCTCTGCGGGTTTGGAAAATTGTTTCTTTGTGAATGCAGATTTTCTTATTATAAGGTAAAATTTGGCGAAGTTGCTAAATTTTGTGTTTGTCACGTTCGAAATTAAAAAAACGAAGAAAAACTAATTTTCTCCTTTTGCTTCTAGCACTTTCATTTGGTATTACAAAGAAAAATTAAAAGCACATTGTCAATGTCATATTTGATCTTCTATCTAATGCTGTAGTCAACATTTTTGTATGACATTTCAGTTCTTTTTGGCCATCATCAAATTTCTTATTTTTTATCAGTGCCATATTGGATCTTGACACCTTCTTTTTTTTCTGATTTCAACCATGTATAGCATGTCGAGCAAATATGATTAATTGCTACAAAGACCGTATTCCCATTTATTGATTATCTTTAAACCGTGAGTTCCAAGATTGATTCGGACGAATTTTATTGGTATATTTCACACCATCCTTCGCAAATTAATTTATAGACGTCATCTCCTACCATTGCCAAACTCGGCAATAAAGGAGCGAATTCAATAACAATTTATACAATGAACATATGTCCTGCATTCCTCCTTATCGATTTACAATAACTTTCAATAACAACCCGTCTATATTTGTCGTATTAATAGACTTTCTTATAAACTTTTCTCGTTACATCACGGCCGGTTTATTTACACGGACTTACGCCAAACTTTTCTAGATTAATCGCTCCCGCTAGGTGTCGCCTTATAACGCTTGTTCCCATTTTTCTCCTCTGTCTGTGCGTTTTTTTTTTCTTCATTTCTATTCGCCTTTTGCTAGTTCCTACCCAAATAAACCGAACTCTAAATTTACCGTGTTGCGGACCTCTTTTGAGGACGTGGATTTATTTGCGGTCTCTCTACTTTCCATTACCGTTCCTATATACCGAAAAAGTTTTTGATCTTCGTTAATTACACCAACTGCAGAACCATGATGGCTGGAATCGTAGCAAGGGAATCACTTGTTGAACTCGCAATAGCATGCGTTTGAGCAACTAAACGCGTCTATGAGAATGACTTCTTTTTGCGAGGAAAGGAAGCATCTCTTTCGGTGGACGTCTGGTAGGTTTTTCATAGCCGTAGATGTAGCGTGAATGCGTCTTTTTTCTCGCTGTAAGGACGGCATCGGAAATTGGCGTAATTGCGGTCTCATGATAATAAAATTCTTGCTGTTTTTAGAAAAAGAAAATGCATATAAGCCTGACTGTTCTTCACTTTTGAATGCTATTTATCTCAAATTTCTAGATTAGGATATTTTAGAAGGTTAGATTATTTTGACCATTCCACTAGTTAAAATAAATTGCAAAAAATCAAATTTTTAAATATTAATTGAATATAAAAATTTAGTTTCTAGAGCAAGTAAAAAATCATGGGATCATGCTGGAAACAGGAGACAAGTGCACTCTAGAGCAAAAAGTCGATCGGTGCAAATAAAAGTGGTGCAAGTAAAGTCTTAAAGCAGAAAAAGTCCGAAAGAAATCGTCAGTTTTTTGGCACGCTTATAATCCTTTTCAGAAACTTCGTTCGAGTTTTTAGTATAATACTTATTTGAGATTTTTGGAATTTCAGGCTCATTTTCTCATTTCCTCTTTATTAACGTTATTGGGAAAATAACTTAAATTACAGGATTACATTAACAAAGATATCTATCCAAATATAGTGTAGATATGTAGCTCAGTAGCAGATTTGCTAGAGGTGTCCTTTAATGATTTAGTAGCTTCAGAACACGATTCCAAGGACATGCCGTCTCGTGACGAAGGCGTAGGGCTTGGTGACTTGTCTTTTATTAATGGGATAGATATAATAGGACTGTAAACAATTAACATACTCACGTTTATGCCTTGCTGTAAAACAACGGCTGCAGGTTAATGAAGATACTGTAAATACGAAGGGAATTCGATAATTATCTGGCCTCGGCAACAGATGGTGCTACTAGAATTGAAATAAGTCAAAATCAAGTTTTCAAACAGATACGTCAGTTGGTTTTGTGAATGACAGCCATTTAAAGCGAACAACTTTTGTGATTTGACAACAATGTAGAGCAGTGATTAAATATTTGTTTTTGAAAAAGAAAATGAAACGGTCATAGCGACTATACGAGCATATTTGGTGAAGAACGCTTTGGCCGTACAAATGAGGTCCCCGCATCAGGAATGATTGAAAAAGTTCACGATATGATAAAGAATGATAGTATATTGAGAGTGCGTGAAATTGCTGAGGTTGTGGGCAGCTCAATTTAACATTCTAAGAACTCATTTGAACGCAAGAAGAACGTAAGAGTGGGGTTTTCGTGGTGAATCGGCGCCAAAGAAGCAAGATTATGGTCACCTTAGCTTGATTATCTTAAAAAAGACAAAACGATTATTGGCGAGTATTATGCCAGGTTACTACAAGATCGTTTTAACAATGCTGTGAAAGAAAAACCTCCGCATTCGACGAATAAAAGGATTCTGTTTCACACGCGTGCAAGGTTGTGTCGTTGGGATTCCATCAGTTAACATATGGATTGCTTTCGCACCCACCATATTCGCCAGATTTAGCACTCAGCGATTATTTCTTATTTTCGAATATTATAAAAATGGCTCGGCGGAAAAAGATTTGTCTCAAACTATGAAGTGATGGTAGAAAGACGTTGGACTGAGTGTATCGACCTCAGAGGAGACTATATTCAACATGAATTTTACACATAAAAATATTTTTTTCTTGCCAAGGTCAGGTATTTATCGAACTCCTCTCGTAACAAGCAGCATGATATATACATTAATATGAACTTACAAGAAGATTATATTTCGTCAAACTAACCGAGAATCTGGTGCATGCGTTTGGACCAGACTTTTTTTCAACAATTAAAATGATACTGCAATAAAATTCAATTACAAGGAATTCCATTATCGTAAACTGCTTACACTTTAAAATGTATACGTACACATGTCAAAAGATGCTTTTTTAAGGTCCAGGTCCATGTGGGTGAATACGAACCATCAGTACATGACAACAATGTGTACATAAAGAATCAAATGTCATCTGTAATACCGGATGATTAATTTGTCTGTCGTAAAAAAGTGATAAAACCTTATATGTACACTGCCGTTCAGTGAAGTTCGGTCGGTTGGTAAAAAACATGAAAAGGTTACAGAAACAAACGAAACTAAAAACAAAATGCAATTTTATTGTATGCACAGGTAAAAAAGACAAAAATAAATAAATAAAAAGTTATTCTGGCCTAATATAACATACTGAACATTATATTTTTTTTTCATCGAAAAAAACCTCCTTTGCTGTTAATCACCGCTCGAACTATTCTAAGCATTCTTTCGATGAGTTTTGTTAAAATGGCTTGTGGAATATTAATCCATTCATGTTGCAGAATATTCCGTAAATGTTCTTGTGAAGTTGGGCATATTCTTCGGATCCTCCTGTCCAGTTCATCCCACAACAACTCTATTGGCTTCAAATCTGGACTTTGTGGGGGCCATGTCATTACTTTCAAGGTGTGCTGTTCTTCTTGCTCCTTTAGATAGTTCTTACACACTAACGCAGTGTGTTTTGGGTCGTCATGCATGAATGTAAAGTTACGGCCTATTATACGCAATCCTGATGGCACTGCATGATTCTGGAATATTGCAAAATAATTTTCCTTCCTCATTACACCCTGCACCCTGCATAAATCTCCCGTCCAAGCAAAGGAGAAACATCCCCACAATAACACAGAACTACGCCCTTGCTTCACTGTAGGCACAATGCAGTTCGGGATCACTTTTCGGTTTTAGATCTTCGGACATAAACTCGTCGATTTTGCCCAAAAACCTCAAACTTTGACTCGTCACTCCAAAGCACGTGTTTCCAATCATCTAACGACCGATCTAGATGAGAACAGGCCCACTGTAGCCGCTTTGCTCTGTTGCCCCGACGTAATAGGGGTTTTCGAATGGCAATGCGTCCATGAAGGTCCGCTTGTTGAAGTCGACGTTTTATCGTACTCGCCGAAACTTGTTCTTCACGGCTGCTATTTGTGGCGCTCTTAATTTTCTATTGCGTTTGCTTAATAATACAATTCTAAAATCTTCAGTTTTTGTTGTTTTCATAGATGCTGCAGGACGAACGCGATTTTCTATAGTTCCAGTTGTCCGATATCGCTTTATGATGTCATTTACTGTTGAACTTCCCATATTTATTTTTTCAGCAATTTGTCGCCCCGTTTGAAGAAGGATATCTTCAAACAGCGTAATAATGCGTGAACGTTTTTCTACACTGGTAGGCTTGCCAAGTGCCATTTTGAAGTAAATTGTCTTAAAACTTTCGTGCAAAAACGACAGACCAACACACGTTTAACAGTAAAATGAAGCAAATTTATATCTTTACGCCCGTGATAAATAAACAAGAACGATACTGCGTTATATTTCCTAAATGTATTGTTCGTTAATAATCCCCAAACGACCCGTTTCAAAAGATCGGTACTTCCGAGAAATTCTTGGAATGATAATAAAAGGGACTCTATTGCGGTTGTCGCAATATTTCTACTTTACATAATAATTTACGGCTTTAATCCCTTAGAAAAGTGTGTACGCTTAATATTTTTCTAATTTTATGTATTAATAATTGTATACAGTGTGATATAATAGAGTTTTATTGTATGACCGAACTTCACTGAACGGCAGTGTACTTGTTGTGGTATGTAGTAAGTAATAAAGTCTTGCATATGTTGCATGTACAATACAAATTTCTAAGTATAACAGTGTAAAGTTAAGTTATTTTTATATGAAAAATATTATTCTTTTAACGGAAAATATGTCGAAGTAACTAAATTGTAAACGCACTTTAGGTGTAGGTCTGTATTAGTAGCTTAGGATGGTTTATAAAAATAATCCTCCCTATAAAAAGAATTCAATCTATTCGCTGGTAATGGGATATACAAAACATAGTACAGCGTAATTGATGCTATTTTCAAATGGGTACGGTCGTGATGGATGATTTTATTCTAAGAATGGATTGATGAACGGACGATCCGCACCAAAAAGTCCGTATATACTCCGCGCCGTAAGATTTTAACCGTATTTATAAATAACCACTATTCGTCATACTAATTTATGATGCACCGCAGAACAAATTGCTGGTTAGAGTATAAAGTGACCGGAATTAAAAATAGTATAATCGGAATTAATATCGTTTACACGGTTTTATCATATATTTTGAACATTGATCTCGGTAGATCGTCAACGTTGTCAAATTGGTATTGTAAAATCTTTCTAAATATTTTGACCCGTGATTATTTACAGCCTATTTGAAGAATATATGTATTTTAGAATGTTTTCTTTCCTCCATTTCTTCTTGTTAATTTTCTTTTTCTATCTGGGCATCAGAGTATCGTCACCGAAGCCAAGACGACATCAGGCGTATTTGTCACTCAGCATTACCGTCGTATCCAAAAATAAAGTGCAGATTTAGCGCCTCTGTGATCTTGAAAATGGATCCCGTGTATATAAGCAGTGCTTTTCAAGTGTACCACAGATCATTGGCATGATTGACACTAAGAAAAACATTGCTGGAGCTTTAAGTTCCTATTTTTCCATGAACAAAACGAAATCCCTGTTTTTTTGTATGTTTTCATATTTGCATGTTTTTAAGTTTGAAGCGATGATTCTCTTGATTCCTGGCACAGTTTTTGAATTATATGTCCGCATAATATACGTTTGTTATAAGAGCATCCCGTTGATGGAAAATTCCTTCTTCAGAATTCTAGCAAAGGTGCCATTATAACCGGAATAGTGATCGAGAATTTCTAATTAATAGATTTTTGTCTTCATTTAAATTTTAATGTAACTGAGTTTCATACACTGTGATCTTAAATTATTCTTTTGAATTCAGAATGTTGGTCTAATCCAAGACAGTTAGCTTATCGCAATATCTCATTGAATAAAATGTACGACTTGAATATTTTAGATAAAAGCTATTGACTTATTTTGGACAATTCAAGAGAGCAACCGCTTTCTTGAATTTAGTAATTTTTTCAAAACGGCGACTTTTTTGGTTGTCTCTTATATATATCAAGACGCCGTTAACTTCCTTTTTTATTATGAATAGACATATGCGACCGGTTTCGTGAAAAAAAAAATAACATCATCAGGCCAGAATTATATCAATTGAAATATGCCATATGCCACTACGACTTAAATCAATATTCGCTTATCACTTTATTCCACTCCATATTCCATCTTCCTTTTCCAAAAATGTTGAGTCTCAAAAGCAACTTTTAATTGCTGTTAAGGACTTTTAACATTTTATTTTTTGTTTTATTTTATTTTATAAATGTAACCATTTTTATTTATTTGAAAGTAATATTTTGTTTGTGTCTATTTTATGATAAATTGAATGTTTCTTTTGTTTTGCGTTGTACAAATTTATATATTCCATATTTAGCATTATTTCAACTTTAACGTGTGCGCATTCAATGTAAAAATACGTATAATTTCTTATAAAGTTCACAAATATTTAAAATTTGTCAATGTTCTAATTAAAAATATCTTTAATAGTCATTTATTATATCTGTTTGATGAAGCTCCTGCTACTTCATGCATCAGATCGAGCACTAGGTAGGAAAGTCCGCCAGTTACCGCCGGTAACGTACACTTACGTACAAGTTATCGAAACTTCGTCGGAAGTCGTACGTATTAACTACCACTACTGCCTGCCTTCTCTCTTACGCTTGTAAGTCCCGCAGCGCTCAGCCCCGCACTATCGTTGGTTTCTGATTTTTCCGCTTATACATGGGGACAGCAGCTCGGAGCAAGATACTAGAGGTGGTGTATCAAATAAGTACACGAAATAACGCGAGCGTCTGGGTAGCCGTGAGTTGTATAGCATCTTTTTGCGGTAGTGATCGGCTATTTGCTGCTGTCGCCCAACCAGACGCTCATGCTCCGGTAGGGTTTCGTGGCGGTCCTAGCGTTAGACATTGAATGTCCCGATACCATATAGTATGCTATTTATTTAACCACCGAAATCCATATAGTATGCTATTTATGTATTTGAATTTATATATATATATATATAGATATATAAGGGAATTATTTAATAAATATATTTAGTATATCTACGTACTGTGTTTAATTTGAGATCAACTGATTAAGCGAGTAAACACATAAGAACTACATATAAGCAATTGGTCCTTTCGCCTCACAAGAAAGATACACCGAAGCAGACGACTAGCGGCATTGTTGTTCAAACTAGGGGAACGTAACAATTGCTTCGTATAAAGATATAATCTTCAATAGACAACTTTTCTTCTCCTCACATTAAAATCAGAAAATAGTTATTCTTCTTGTTCAATGAAAGTAATAAAAAATTTCTTCGGAAATAGCAAAGAGGAGGGTGTGCTAAATTTTATGCAATTAATAATATGGCAAGTCTCCCAAAGATTGTAGGGAAATCTTAAATCATTGACTTCCTGTAACAGTATATTGCTTTATTTATTTTTTTTTCAAATTACATCATACAACTCTCAACTATCTCGTATAAGACTCTCAACTATCTCGTAAGATAAATTGCAGTTCTGATGGCATTCATAGTTTTGAAATTTGATATACTTTTTTTTTACTTAGTATAATTGCAAATGCCATCGAATGTAGCAACACATTAATATCTGTAACATATGTTTATAGATTACAAGCAAACGTATCGTTAAATTCTGAAATTAAAATGTTCCCATGAACATCCAATGGGAAAGCAATTTGAATTTCTTCTACATCTATTATTAAACTTAAATTATTTCCCAGCATTCCTTTCTAACAATAAGACGCATCTTGGAGCGAGCAATTATATTATTTCCCTATTTATCCGTTTACGCTTGGTCGGGTGCAGTTGCACGAGTTACATTGTTATTGTTGTTCGCGTTTGCATATTTTGCATTTCTCAATGGTAAACAAGTGTTTCGGCATAGGACGTTTTGCCAACTAATTTGCGCTTGAAACACACGCTCTTATAAATAGAAATCTTAATCTACGGTAGCCTAGGAATGTGGGAATGTAATCTACGGCTACTCGGCTTTGCCCATAGCGCTTATTGGTCTTTTATTGCGGGCTGAGTTATGTGAAATATTTGACGTTGCTGATCTGGCAGCAAAGCCTAAAAATTCGTATAATGAGGTACGATATTGTCCGGGGGGCGGTTCACCGTTGCAAATGGTTATGGGTTATTTTGCTAAAACCTCTAGCTTCTGGTAATTAGAGAATTCATCGTCGGAATTCCTAGTTAATTGAATGTGGAACAATGTAGGGTTAAGTCATAAAGGATAACCTGTGTAGATAATTAGGTACATGCAACATTTTATTCTGAATTATGTCTTTACAGTATGTCTATGTGGAATGTTGTAATGGACATTTTTCATTGGATCTTTTCTCCACTAATACTTGTGCTTTTGAACGGATGTTCATTTTATTAAGATATATCTTTAATTCCAGAATTTATAGTCAATTTTGGGGATTTAAATTAATGGAATTAAGGATGGCCGGCGTTAACCTTGCGCACACTATATTCGCTGCTATGCCTACCAATGGAGTGCGTATATTTTTAAATAAAATGTCATCAATTCCAATTTTTTTTCGAAGATTATTGTAAGCTAAACAAAAAGTCCGTTTTTACTCCGTTCAAAGTCATGAATATAAATGAATCGAATTATAATTTGTCATTTCGCGAGACCGTACCAGATGGAAATTTCAATATTTATCATTTCCAAGATGGTTACGTGGCGGGCGAAACGTAACAAAAAATCTTATCCTCAAGCAATAACGCGTAAATCCCGGCTTCGCAACGCTAAAAAGTTAGGAATTTTGTTAATATTTAATGAGATGTCTCTTCGCCTACATTTTTTCGAAATGGCGAGGGATTTCCACGCTACGTTCTTTGTATCTTCTCTCGTGCCAAACGTGTTAAAGCTATTTTCTTTCCAAAAAAGTGTAGTTTTCGTAAAAGGGGAAGGTTTTTTTTTCCAGAAAATGAAAAAATATAAGCACCATGAATATGGTCCTTTTTAGCGTATACACGGAATTTCTGTAAGCGTATTGCTTGAAAATTCGTTTCTGAAGCCGCCTCGAAAACCGCCGTTAATAGATAAGTGAAATACGATATTCACGATGCGTTTAAAAGAGATTCATATGTTCTTTTACTATAACCATACCGCTTCTGGCTTTTTACACAAACGGGTTCAACCGAAACGCAACACGGGGGGACTAACAATCCTATTTATAAATTCCGAGAAGATTTTCTTAAGGAACATCAAGATTTCGAGAAATTGTTTGTGTTTGGGTAACTTTCCACGCGGACCTGGGATTGCTGGATTCTTGGATTCGGCTTTGTCTACTTCGTGAACGATTTATGAAAGGCTAAATGTGGGAGGAAATTATTTTTTTCATTCGGGATTTTCCAAGAAATGTTTTATATTTAGTATAAACTAAACAGTACGATGCATATGTTGGGCAAAATTATTAAATTAATTTTCAATAATAGCAATTTCGACTAAAAGAAAGCTTTTTAAGAACGTTTCCTATAATTTTTCACACAGCAATTCATCATCAAGTGTAGTAACAATAATAGATCCAGATCACAATCACCCAATAAACTTTTATTAAATAAGAAACTTTTTCATTTATCATTGGACAACTTGGTTTAGTATCAACCAAAATATTTTGATAATTGTCAACATATAGTTCATCTGGACTTACTTCATGTAAAAAACTGTTGGAAGCTATGTTTGGATTTTTGTTACCTTAATAGAAACTTTTTCCTTTGTAGTTTGAAGAGACAACATGAATTCTATCAATTACAAACAAGAAATTTATTGTCTTGTATGCAAATCTTCCATCATTAAATTCACAAAGAACAAGTGCATTTCCACTGTTAGATCAATGTGGTTTACTATATCATTCCTGTTGCTTTGGAGGATGCCTTCGGGGCTACTTGCTACCCCAGATAATTCTTCAAAGGAAAAGTGAGTACAGTTCACGCATTTAGCAATTTGAATTTACAACGTGACTAAAGAATTCAACATTAATAAATAAATACATGATAACTATGCATATAAAGGAGAAGCTTGCGTTGGACATGTTTATAAATTGGACATCTAATTGTTTCATCACTTTCCGAAGTTGGCAACACTAATGTTTTGGTTGACCTAACGTTTCTTGAATTTGTCATGTGCATTTGGCAAAACTAGTCGCATTGTGTTTATAAGAGCATGAAACAAACGGCAACGGAATTTGAGGTACCAAGAACCAGTGTGACGCAGTATTTGACAAAAATGCCAGATTTGATGCTAATGTTGCAACTTTGAGCGGCGATGCTTTTTGAGGACTTTGGTCTGAAGTGTGCCATTAGACGGTGAAACAAAAGAAGCATTCATCCTCAGAGAAAATGATGTTTGTTGCTTGGCATGCCCCAAATCATTTTAAATGAATTCAATATGCGACGAAGCTGAAGATGGTGATTAGAACCAAAATGGTCGGTAGAATTGATTTCTTTCAACCTTCCACTATTTTTTTTATTTAAAATCGTCGATAGATGAAAAACTTTACACTTTTCCAGCGAAATTCTTTAGGATGCCCAACTTTCAAGCTTTTTCTTTTTAATACCCGATTTTTCAAATTTTGCAAAAGCAGGTAAACATTTTTTCTCATTTCAAAAATCGAGAAACTTACTTACACCAAGGTTTATTATTGCCGTTACTTCTCGCACGTCGCAAGATTCCAATAAATACGAACTTCTCGATGAAATGCCTTTCGAACACATTAATCAATTAATACACCTTATAGAAGCCAATATATTCATTTTATTCATATTTTAGACAACCCAATCTCCAAATCGATTCTATTTATAAAGCCATTCGGCATTATTGCTATAAAAGCAAAAATTATCCGAAGACATCGACGTCCTATTAGGCAAGACTCACCTTTCCACCACCAACACATCGGCCACTAATTTTTCAACGCACAAATCATCATCCCAGCATGCCATGTGTTATAATACGCCGCGGATCAGCCTTCATCGTACAGTAGTTAGTGACAGTTTGGCGTACTATTAATACACTAATAATTAGCCGCTCGGTGTTAGTGAACCGTAAGGAGGTGAATGAAACGATATGTCACTATTCTAAAATCAAAATTGTGAAAACATCCGCCACGATTATATGGCAAAAATAACATTCATTCGTCTGTTATGTTTCGTTTCGTTCCGGCGTTAGTATAGATCTTCAATGAGCTTAGCATCTCGGGCGGCATAAGCGGTACGACGGGATATTGTAAACTCGGCCAGATCACAATGTATACAAGTAAAATTAATTCTAGTATTACGGCTTTTGTTTGTTGATTATATAAGCGGATTGGCAATAATAAATTGATAGATAAATTCGGTTCAAAGGAGGGTGTTTTTGAAACGCAAACGCACCTCCATGAATATAATGGGCTACATTGATATATCTAATCGGTTCAAGCTGTTTAAGTTAAGCTTTAAATGCTGGGAATAACGATAATTACAAAGAAAGAAATCGTACGTAGGACCAAACAAAGCGACTTTTGTTTGTTGTTTCGAAGACAATTTAAATTTGGCGCCATAATAAACAAAATTATCATCTTGGTAAACATAAAACAATATTTACTAAACATTCAACCAAATTTAATTTAAACATCGCTAATTGTATGACTAAAATACAATTAATATAGAGCATTAGCGTAAGAATTAGTGTGAAATTTTGCATTAATTTCTCCGACTGACAACGATAACATGATTTGTCATAACTTAACCGAAATTTAATAGATATATCGCATTATCGTATTTGATTGTGGAATGTCTCGTTTTCGTGTGTAGAAATTGACACGAAATTCATAAAATAACATGAATATTGACGGCGACTGTAGGACCTGCATTACAACCGATCGGTTGAATTAACGCAGAAGATAGTTTGAACAGTGTTGTCAACAAGAAGAATAATTTCGAACCAATTTTCATTTTTGAACGTACACGCGCTACATCTTTTCATAAAATTTACTGTAAAAGTAACCGATTTATTACTAACCTACGGAAAGAGTCATTAGATTTAGGGAGGCATCACCCACGATTGCGCATCATCTGGCTCTTGTAAATACTGGAAGACAAACTAGACCAATACAATATGGAATATGGAAGAAATCCTTCAACAATTTAGGGCTGGTGCATTTTCAACTGCAGCCAGTGTAAAATTCGTTTTAGTTATAACTTATAATTAAGCTTGTAGAAACGAGTACACTTTCCGTGGGCTTCACGAAATTAGCAGAGACTAGACACACTCGTGTTTCATAATAGGCTACATGAACCCATCTAATGAGACGAACAAACACGAGTCTGTCCAGTTTCTGCTAATTTTGTGTTTCTACAGCTTTACTTATAATAGTGCTGGAACATAAGGCATATTGCTCCCTCTTTTTTGAGTATACAGTTAAAATACTATTACTTCTAAAAAATCGTTCAGGTATATGTATTTGGTAAAAATTAATAAAATTGATTTATTTTGGGTAAGCTTCCATCGATATTGGTCTCGTTATTGTAGTTATGCAACCAATTGGGTTTAAGGTTACTTATAGTATATTTAAAAATGTAACTTTTGTTAGGAAGGAAACCTGTTTCATGTTCCTTCATTGAAACGTGGGACGCGTTGAGTAGAGGCAAGCTCTACAAGACTATTTAGAAAAATAATATTATGCCCGGTTTCGTTTATGGGTCGACTACACTTGACGAATCTAATCCACCGAATCGATAGTACCTGATGTGTTCTTTAATTCTGGTGCCTATCGCTACTCCCAAGGTTTTTAAGTGTGTTACGCGAGCCGAAACATACGTTCATATCTTGACCCTTCAGAACCTTATCAATTGCTATTTTTAGTTTTTCGAATCTTAACAGAAGAGAAATGAAATTTTTTTATTTTTCTTTTCGTATCGTTGATTTTATCGTCGCTGCCGGCTGTTGGTAATGAATAGGAGGTCAAATATAAGGTTTCGATTCCATCGTATATTTCCGCTGCATATCGTGTGTCACTGGACAAAAAAAATATACCAGAGTTATCGTTTTATGTTCTGCAACTCGGCGTCATCCGCCACTGCTGATCCTGCATGCATCCTTTTTTTTTGTTTTTACTTGTTTTTTCGTTATTTTATTTGACATTTTAATTTTTCTTTATAAACTATAGTGTTAATGAAATTACGTCGGAGGATCAAATCATGTTGAATATTTTTAAAACATTTTAACAGGATAAACGTAAAATGTGTCCGACAATGTGTAGACAAACATATAGTGCAAAATCAAGGAAATGTAACGAAAAAAAAAACGAAAAAGAAAAATGTTTCTTTTCTCTTCTGTTAACGATCTAATATCCAAAAAGTCAATTATTACTATTATTATTATTATATTCAATTTTGGAAATGTTAATCACGCTTATATAAGAATTGTTTCCAAAAAAATAAATCACAACAAACTTTTAGCTTTTCAATAGCTTTCGTTTAATGTAAACACGTATAAACAAGATACTACTTACTATACAGAAGCCGCTGATAACACATCTATTTCAATTGTTTTTTCAAAATGGAATAGAGTAAAGTGGTATTTAAAAAGCTCCGAACATACTCCAGGTATTCTAACAGTCTTCAGATAGAATTCTTAACACGTAATATAGAGGGCATACTATTGTGGCAACAGCAAATGAATATATTATTTAAAATCTATAACTAAACAGAAAGAAACTCAATGGAAATTTTAAGGTTGCTTTATTTTATTTAAATGAAGGAAAAGCATGGAAATGGGAGAATACTTACATCTCAATAGCTTCAATTAGAATTAGAAATTGCCAGCAAGTACAACGTAAGATAGAATTCAAAAATTGCCCGCCAAAAAGGTGCACTCAAGACACAACAAATTCGTGGTTTATTTTATCATTTTAACTGCGATTTTTTCATCGATTATCATCTTTAAAATAAATTCTTTCGAACAACTTTCAAATATCATCTTAATTTACGTGAATATCAAAAGTATAACAACATCGGATTGTTCCTCAGCCGGTTGACCGCATCGTTCCGTTCCGAACCCGTTAAGACGCGCACTTTAACTGACTTTTCTTGGATACGGAGCGGTGGTAAATATTCAACCAATTCGACTTTACTTTTGGAGGCACAGAGGAGAGAATCATGTGCATGGCAGTAGGAAGACTAAAAAGACGGACACACGTATGTATATAATGTAGTACCTACGACGGCGGAACACGAGAACACGTGTTAGTCTACGTCCTCCTCTTCTTCGTTCTCTTCTACATCTTCGCCGAGGGTGACAAGTTTAGATAAGATTACTTATGTAGATGCAGTATGCAAAAAAAATTCGGGATTCGATCGGAGAAATGTATTTTTTTCGCCGTCGGCCACCCACGGTCGTGGGAATTAAATAAGAACGAAATGGTGCTGTTTTGCGGCTAGGAGGAAGATTAATTTGGAGAAGGAGTGATGGCTAGGAAAGCAGTTCGTGTTGATGGCAAAATATTCTTAGGAGAAATTTATTATTACTGAATATACGGAGATATTCACAAAATGGTCTATGTAGGTGTATCTTTAAGTCATATCTTTTTGAAATTTTGGTGAACGATGTTATAGATAAAGATCTATTTCTTAAAAATAGTCTCAATTTCGTAGCTAATTTTTCAATAAAAAACTAAGAATTTCTTTCATAAAAGGATAATTTATATTTAGGAATTTCTAGCACGCGTGTAGGGTATGTATTAACTTTTGTCATTTCCTTGAGATTGTCCCTAGTATAAGGCAGATATGGCATTATACGGGGGTTGTCGAAAAAGTGTCAAACTTCAACGTGAAAATGACGTTAGTCGACGTTCGATGCTCCGTTGTTATGCAAATGCCGTAGGCATCTCGAAAGAACGTACTTGTCATATAATGACTGAAGATTTGTGCATGAAAAAGCTAACCGCGCGTTCGATGCCTCGCTTGTTCAGGCCATATCAAAAACGCATGAATGAGCATTTCCAAAGTCCTTTTGAAACAGTTTAAGCGAAATAAGTCGGAGGTTTTGGGGTCGGTTAATAAGCGAAGGTGAAACTTGAAATACTTCTGAAGCCGAGGCATAGTCGAAACAGGGCACTGTGAAGGACGAGTCGGCTCTGGAAAAGGTGAAGACTGGTCCAATGGAGAGGCACTAAGCATCATTACTTGACAAGCCGAAGGTAAAAATTGAATCGGAAAGCTTTGTTCCACCTCTGTCTCGCACTTTAATGGTCGCTATGGAAAATTTCATGAATTGAATCGAACTCTATTGACCAGATCTGGCTCCCAGCTACTCTTTTCTCCTTCGTAGGGTCAAAGTTTCGCTCGGAGGACAGAGATTCTCATCCAGCGAGCAGGCAGAAAATGCCAACTACTATTTAGATTTATTAAGGGGATGGGACCAAGAAAGGTACCACAAGATAGGTCCATTCCATTGAACATTTTTGGCAGGTTATCGTGGGGCGCAGGCATAAACGTCGGACGCGATTTATAGGTCAAAACATGTCCCTTTCACAATAAAAGTCGATATGTTCTTTGAAATTTTTATTTTCGTTTTAGTTTCTGAAATATTTCAGATAGATCGATTTGAAAAAATCAGAAGAAATATTGTAGCAAATATAAATGGCCAATAAAGCCTATTTTTTACTATTTTTTAGGAGAATATGAATAAAATTTTCTAGTTAAACGAATTTGAAATCGAAAAAGTACTTGATATAATGATTTAACGCCATCAGATAATCGCCAACTGACAATTTACGACGATGCTTACAATATCTCCCTTTTGTTTATGGAAGCGGGACCATTCATTGCAGGAATTTTTCCAAACAATCATACTAGAAACTGTTCCGCAACCGTTCGTGATCTAAATATATCTATTCTTTCACGAATAATAGGCCGAATGTCAGAAGAGAGGCGCGAGTGGACATGTACACGTTACAAAACTATTATATACACTTAGACGGAAGATTTCATTAATTTCTTATAGAGTACCTCTTCCACTGCGAATCAATTTGTCGCGTGGGCATATTTTTAGCTCGCGTCCTCTTCGTCTTTTAACAACGAAGTATGATGATGCGGCAGTTAAATTTGCAGTTGAAGAGCGGACAGCGCGAGTTGTTAGACGTTATTTAAGGATGCGTAATGAGAAATATTATTCACGGAAAACAAAGAAAATCGACTTTCTAACCCATTAAAGTATTTATGTCATGTTACTAATCTCCGCAGTAACATGGCATAAATACATTTTTATAAGCTTTGAGGAAAAACACTTTTAACCTGGGAATAACACGGATTTTTAAGTACTTTCCTTTCAATTGCTAAAAAAAGGAATGGCCATTCTGGAATCAGCGAAGCATGGGCTTTCCCTTAATGTACATATAAATCGGCAAATCGGTGGGTAGTCTTGGGAAGTCTTACCTTCTTTTCAATCTCATTTTAGCTCATCAATTTACATAAATATCGAATTTGTAATATTCTCTTCTATATACCATCTTACATTTTTCAAGTCATTCTTGAAAATAAAAAGGGGAAAACGATTCGAAGCGTATATTTTGCATATACCCTTCGCAATTTTCCTTTATTTAATTTCATCTGGCGAAAGACTCTTCCTTGAAGATAGATGGCTAACATAAAGCGTACGGGAAAAGCTGTAAAATAGATAGCGGAATACGAAATGGGCATCCAGGTGTTTTAAACCGAAATCAAATATTAAAATCGTATACAGCGAACGAATGCATAATTAAAAGCACTGACTCTGTGCATTGTGTTTTCCTATGTACTTCCTCGAAGCTTGAGAGAAGCTTTAATTTGATAATTATATAGTACATATGTACACTGCCGTTCAGAGAAGTTCGGTCGGTTGGTAAAAAACATGAAAAGGTTACAGAAACAAACGAAACTAAAAACAAAATGCAATTTTATTGTATGTACAGGTAAAAAAGACAAAAATAAATAAATAAAAAGTTATTCTGGCCTAACATAACGTACTGAACATTATATTTTTTTTTTCATCGAAAAAACCTCCTTTGCTGTTAATCACCGCTCGAACTATTCTCATTACTTTCAGGGTGTGCTGTTCTTCTTGCTCCTTTAGATAGTTCTTACACACTAACGCAGTGTGTTTTGGGTCGTTGTCATGCATGAATGTAAAGTTACGGCCTATTATACGCAATCCTGATGGCACTGCATGATTCAGGAGTATTGCAAAATAATTTTCCTTCCTCATTACACCCTGCACTCTGCATAAATCTCCCGTCCCAGCAAAAGAGAAACATCCCCACACTAACACAGAACTACGCCCTTGCTCCACTGTAGGCACAATGCAGTTCGGGATCACTTTTCGGTTTTAGATCTTGGGAGATAAACTTGTCGATTTTGCCCAAAATCTCAAACTTTGACTCGTCACTCCAAAGCACGTGTTTCCAATCATCTAACGACCAATCTAGATGAGAACGGGCCCACTGTAGCCGTTTTGCTCTGTTGCCCCGACGTAATAAGGGTTTTCGAATGGCAATGCGTCCATGAAGGTCCGCTTGTTGAAGTCGACGTTTTACCGTACTCGCCGAAACTTGTTTTTCACGGCCGCGATTGACTTCGGCAGCTATTTGTGGCGCTGTTAATTTTCTATTGCGTTTGCTTAATAATAGAATTCTCAAATCTTCAGCTTTTGTTGTTTTCCTAGATGCTCCAGGACGAACACGATTTTCTATAGTTCCAGTTGTCCGATGCTTTATGATGTCATTTACTGTTGAACTTCTCATATTTATTTTTTCAGCAATTTGTCGCCCCAAATATCCTTCTTCAAACAGCGTAATAATGCGTGAACGTTTTTCTACACTGGTAGGCTTGCCACGTGCCATTTTGAGGTAAATTCTCTTAAAACTTTCGCGCAAAAACGACAGATGCACACCAACGCATGTTTAACAGTAAAATGAAGCAAATTTATATCTTTACGCCTGTGACAAATAAACAAGAATGATACTGCGGTATATTTCCTAAATGTATTGTTCGTTAATAATCCCCAAACGACCCGTTTCAAAAGATCGGTACTTCCGAGAAATACTTGGAATGATAATAAAAGGGACTTTATTGTGGTCGTCGCAATATTTCTACTTTACATAATAATTTCTGGCTTTAATCCCTTAGAAAAGAGTGTATGCTTAATATTTTTCTAATTTTATGTATTAATAATTGTATACAGTGTAATATAATAGATTTTTATTGTATGACCGAACTTCAGTGAACGGCAGTGTATAGCCAAAAAGTTTCTGAAAGAGTATTATTTGAATGTTAAAGATTCTTCTATATTTTTTTCGGATAATATTAATGTAAGTATTTTAGAACGTTGTGAAGTATCAGAAGGGACCAATTTGCCTCGTTCAGATTCTAATTCAAAAAACTTAAGCAAAGCCAAAATACATTCTAAACTTAATCCAATTAATGTGTAAACAGCAGAAAGAATTATGGAGTAAATAGCGCAATTACAATCGGAGCAGTTCTGTAAGAATCATACAACCTGGTTTCAGGAGGAATCATTCTTACGAAACGCCCTCCACCTCAATGCTACAAAATTAGAAGGACGAAATGAAGAACGGTAATCTACTTTGAAAAGCCTTTCTTAACACGTAGAGTGCCATACGAGATTGATATGACCAGATGTGGCCACGCGTGACCAACTTGGCCTCGAAGAAAATAAAATGAAATTTGTCCAAACGAGGCCGCACTGACTTTTCAAATAATTAGTTTAAGTTTGGAATATATTTTGGCTTTCTTTTAAAGAATTTAAGTTTCCGGATTAAAACCGCGTCGCAATTGCATGAGCCTGCCGACGTTTCGCTCTCAGTTGCATGGAGCTTCTTCTGGGCTGCTGCATGTTGTATCGCTGCTGTAAGAAGAATGATTGTGGTCGCTCGGGGTAGGGTTTATATAAGGTTGGGTAGGTATCTAATCCAACATTTCGGTTTAGATACGTGGATGACACCTTCGTCATCTGACCACATGGACGAGAAATTAAAAAGAAATTATAAAAGAATGTTTAACACTCAAATAATAAATCCCTAACTTACTACCAATTCTACCTGTATACTCCGACCCGAGCACATACATAAACCAGATAATTCCGATTCTTATCTTCACATTTCCAATAAACCGATTGTCCTCATAACACTACTACTACTTAATGTTTCTGGGTTTTATACCTCGCATAATGCGCTTTCGCTTTCAGCACAACAATGATACCTACTTCCAAGCTTATCATGCTTGCTGCGTAAATCTATTGTATTTGCTCAATTCTATTGTAGTCGGACACGCAACCGTATATTTCATAGCTCTATATCGCTATATTTCCACGAGCTTTAATAGTTTCAGTCGGGGTGTACGCTTAACAACGGTGACCGAGAGAATCGAAAATTAGTAGTTTCCATGGTCTGCAATTTTCGGTTTAGTTCGGGAGGCGTTACTGATTAAATTTTGCGCTGAAATAATTTTCGCTGGGCTTGAATTTCACTCCGCACGTCGTACTTAACGTAGCGGAAAATAAGCGAGAATTCTTTTTTGGGACGTGCTTTTGGTGGAGAATGGAATTTTTTTTTTAGTGACTTTTTAAAGTAAGCTTTTTGCTATAAATATTTTCCTTGCATTTGTCAAACGTAAAAATATTAAATTTATGTAAATAATGAAGTTGGATAAGGAAACGCACAGTGGACAGTATATTTGTACCACTTCTTGTTCTTACAATCAGTATCGAAAATAAACATTTGCGCTCGTGGTTAATAACGAGGAATATTTGTGAAAAGGGATAAAATGCCCAAGAAAACCAGGACAAAGTTAGGTGGACAGGTTCAGAATCCTTGACTAACTCCACAAATTGAAAAGTATCAATAATATTAGAATTGGTTTTATTAGAAAAAACGGCGAGAGAATTTTTTGGAGGTAACTAGAAGGACGATAAGTATTCAGCCCTATGAAACAAACAAATGCCTATAGAGGCCAATTCTATTGGTATACTTTGGGCAAGTCATAATAACGTGAACAAATGAACAAATGCCATTATGACAAATAAGAGAATGGTAAATCGATTGATCCTTCACCATTAAGTTATTTTAAAGATTTATTACAACGAGTTTGGGTAGATATACTAAGTTATTAAGATAAGAAGCAAATTTAGAAGATTTCAAGGAGAAAACAATGCACGAAAGGCGAATGTACGCCATCATCATTTCAAAAGAACATGTTAACTTATGCGTGTCTAAATTTAATAGCCATTTCATCTCACGTTTGAAACGCTAATGCCGCATCGCCAGTCAAATCGGATCTCACCAGGAGTGATTCATATGCTTCTAGAAGGCTGGATCCAACACGCTTGAAATTAGTTCCAAGCCAGACGCCACCATCCGAACTTCCCTATGAAGTTTCGTGACATTGACGTTGGAAATAAAAGCAACGAAGAGGATAAAAAAGAGAAGTTGCCCGCATGCAATACGATTGCCTCGTATACCCGCGGTTACTACAACAGGAACGCTGCTGCTTGCTGGCTTACACAAGGAAGATAAATAGAAATATATTTCGTAAACAGCTTTATTCTTTTCACATACTCCTTTGTGCAACGTACGGCAGCATCCGTGGAAAATGCTATTTATAGTGGCGACGTGTTCTTGCATTATTAATTTCAGCCGTTTTATAGTTATGTAGTTACTTTTAGATTTATTGCTGTTAGTTGAAATTCGCGTTTCCCTATAAAATATAAAAGCACCAGAAAAATATTTCATAGCTTGATTCTTTTAACGATCGATTGTTGTCAAGGTCGTTTCCTCCATTTTAAATGTTGAAGAATTATCCATTGTAGTTCTTTAAGGGGTGTACTAAAGGAACTAATTTGGAAAGTAAAAAAATAAACAGAATATTTATTTGGCCTTGCAAAGAAAAACTAAATACCTATCCTCGAGGCCACTTTCGATTTTCTGCGTGGGCTATTTCTTATGGCCGCTATATCGAATTTTGATAAAAAAAAAGCTTTTTTCTGCTGATTTCAACTACGTTAATACAAGTTAATAAAATATTTTTAATTAGCGAGGAAACATATGTTCATATCTTGACCACTAAAAACTTTATAATACCTTTCGATATGATGTTTGTGACTTCTTACCATTACCTTCTGCCGGAATTAAGATCGCTGACCCGGATTAATTAATTAAACTTGTGTAGTGGGGAGTGCGCTGATACTTTAGTGTTGTTTGCCATATTACTCCACAGTCCTTGCTATCATTATTTACATGTTTCATTTCTCATTTTTCATATTCGTCAAATTGGTTCGTTTCAGTTTTTGATGCTTAGCGTCACCTCGCGAATTTCATAACACCCTGTATAACTCGACATGTTCAGTAATTGGCTAGGCAAACCATATACATTTCTAATGAAGTATGTACGTTTCTTTGCAAATCCTAGACCATCTCATCCAAAAGTTATAACATTCTGCAGTCTACCGGTCGTTATAATTAGAACATAAGCCATAACCCTGCGACGTCAAACTTAATGAAATTCGCTTTGCAAGATTTATTTTTCCTTCCAGCTGATGATTCCATTAAGCGATGCCATTGAGGACGAGAAGTACGACCGGCGGCATGGGCCGCATAAGACGCGTCGGCATCGGTCGCTTTGCCCGAATAAGCGACGTCAAAAGAAAATATACATTATTGCGTACGAGCTGGCGCGTGCAGGCGAAAATATTCTTCGAACACTCAACTCTTCACGGCGTGCGTTACATCGCCGAGAAGGGCAGGCCCTTCGCCGAAAGGTACGTAAAAATAAACGCACCGTTCTAATGCGTATGCGTATAGATACCGTGCGATGGTGCTATAAGGGTATTCGGTCGGAAGTGTATAAATATCTAGTAGCTTATTTACACGTTATTTGAGGCATTAAGCCAGGCCGAGGCCGTATACACCGAGGTATTATACACACATATAGAGTTAATGTAGATGTAGCAGAATGTGAGTGGATATATGCGCATATGGTACCCTAAAACGTGTAGTCAATTAGATAAAGTTCCAGTCTAGTACTAGGTGGACTAGGCTGGAGCCACTAACACTAGGAAATACCCTAGTCTGTGCCCAAATTAGCGAACGATCTTCGTTAACCAAGCTGGTACAATCATGTTTCATCGTGGGAAATGCTGCAGGGTCTCCCTAAACAGCGTCCACTTCGGTTTTAATTTGCGTAGGTGCCGGTGCAAACAGATTTAAGAAGTTTCAAGATTCCTTATTTTGTACAAAAGGTTATTTCTACAAATGAATAAATGTAGATGGATTCATCTCATATAAAATAAAAATATTCTTAGCTCTTCGTGACTTCCTTTGTCGGATATTTTCCTCCGTAACTGTACTTTTGTTAAAAAAAATATTTTATAGCCTAATATCCGCGCGAACGTTTTATAATATACAAATAACAAAGTTCCTGCAGGGGGAAGACGTGATTTTATAGCCTATATAAGAGCCAGCGTAGAAAGCGAAGTCTTTAAGAGTTAATTAGACCTATAAAAATGATATAAGGCGTTGTCGTTATTGCCATATTTTTTTTATGTCTGTCGTGCTCGGATGGAACTATTTCGAAAGTAGCCTTTTAGTTCATATTTATAAGCAACTTTAAGTGATTTTTGACGGCCATCGAAGTGTAATGAAACCAGATTTGATGGTTCGGCGTATTAGGAAAGATTTTTCTTGGGGAATTTAGTAAAGTAAAATTGATATTATTACTTCGGTAAATGGCACCTTAGAGGTATATTTCTTTAAATATACGTGATTTTGGACAGAGGAACATTGTTTTCAAAATCTATTTGTCGTATGAACTAATTTTCAATTTAATTCCGGCGTTGCCTGTACTCTTACAGGAACTTCTGTATCAAAGTCATCTGTCTCACTAAGACAGATTGTCTGTTATTTTTCAGAATAGTACAAGTAGGTTATTCAAGCACAGCGCAGCTAATAGATTATCATGTGGGAACCATAACGAAGGTGAAACATTTTAAACTGCTGCTGCATAAATGCAAGGAAAAATGACGAATTTCTCATTTTTTATCGCAATATCAACATCTCCTAAAGAAATTATTGATTCATCATTGATTTAAATGCGATAATCCATATTGTCCATTCTTTAAACACAAGCAATCCTGTAGCATGTTATTTTTCATATTCTACGTATTTAATTTATTTTGGGAGGTGTAAATTAACAGTTATCCTTCAATTATTGACACCTTCCAGCAGCTTTTATTTCCTGATGTCGACTTGAAAAGCTGTTTCTCTTCTACAACTTCGACAATCTCAATTTGTGGTGTGTTTAAGTAGCAAAACAAAATTTCTGAGCTGTAAATCAACAGGCGAAAATAATTTCTTAAGAGCACAAAGAGAATCATATCGTTAGGAAATCGATTAGTCATCACCATCTCGAAAGATGAATCAACTTCAAACACTATACTACTACGTTGACGTTCAACAAAGTGTACTATTTTTCCCTTCTCATATTAATCGGCTGCGGATTTTGGCACGACTTCAAATGACTCAAAAATACACTTCAACAAAACGTGCGATTTCCTGAATTAAAACATCTTTTAGATTTTCAAATAGAGGAACTCTTCTTTCATATTGGCGACATTACTTGTATTGTACACTGCTGTTCAGTGAAGTTCGGTCATACAATAAAAATCTATTATATGACACTGTATACAATTATTAATACATAAAATTAGAAAAATATTAAGCATACACTCTTTTCTAAGGGATTAAAGCCATAAATTATTATGTAAAGTAGAAATATTGCGACAACCACAATAAAGTCCCTTTTATTATCATTCCAAAAATTTCTCGGAAGTGCCGATCCTTTGGAAACGGGTCGTTTGGGGATTATTAACGAACAATACATTTAGGAAATACACCGCAGTATCATTCTTGTTTATTTATCACAGGCGTAAAGATATAAATTTGCTTCGTTTTACTGTTAAACGTGTGTTGGTGTGCATCTGTCGTTTTTGCGCGAAAGTTTTAAGAAAATTTACCTCAAAATGGCACGTGGCAAGCCTACCAGTGTAGAAAAACGTTCACGCATTATTACGCTGTTTGAAGAAGGATATTCGGGGCGACAAATTGCTGAAAAAATAAATATGAGAAGTTCAACAGTAAATGACATCATAAAGGGATATCGGACAACTGGAACTATAGAAAATCGTGTTCGTGCTGGAGCATCTAGGAAAACAACAAAAGCTGAAGATTTGAGAATTGTATTATTAAGCAAACGCAATAGAAAATTAACAGCGCCACAAATAGGAGCCGAAGTCAATCGCGGCCGTGAAGAACAAGTTTCGGCGAGTACGGTAAAACGTCGACTTCAACAAGCGAACCTTCATGGACGCATTGCCATTCGAAAACCCTTATTACGTCGGAGCAACAGACCAAACCGGCTACAGTGGACCCGTTCTCATCTAGATTGGTCGTTAGATGATCGGAAACACTTGCTTTGGAGTGACGAGTCAAAGTTTGAGGTTTTTGGGCAAAATCGACGAATTTATATCCGAAGATTTAAAACCGAAAAGTGATCCCGAACTGCATCGTGCCTACAGTGAAGCAAGGGCGTAGTTCTGTGTTAGTGTGGGGATGTTTCTTCTTTGCTGAGACGGGAGATTTATGCAGAGTGCAGGGTGTAATGAGGAAGGAAAATTATTTTGCAATACCCCAAAATCATGCAGTGCCATCATGATGGCGTATAATAGGCCGTAACTTTACATTCATGCATGACAACGACCCAAAACACACTGCGTTAGTGTGGAAGAACTATCTAAAGGAGCAAGAAGAACAGCACACCCTGCAAGTAATGACATGGCCCCCACAAAGCCCAGATTTGAATCGTATAGAGTTGTTGTGGGATGAACTGGACAGGAGGATCCGAAAAATATGCCCAACTTCACAAGAACATTTACGGAATATTCTGCATCATGAATGGATTAATATTCCACAATCCGTTTTAACAAAACTTATCGAAAGAATGCCTAGAATAGTTCGAGCGGTG
>LR737386.1:1376903-1395824 GCA_902655005.2 Marronus borbonicus
AGCAGCGACTAGACAGATTCGTATTTTGTCGACTGTCGGAGAAACCAGTAGGCATTTGACGAATAAACACGAGGCTCAAGCATAACTCGTCACAGGGCTGAGATCACGAAACTCGGCCTAGTCTACTCGACTATTTCGAGCAGCGAGTCGACTCGTAATCCACAAAAGGAGGTAAACCGTTCAATTCCTGACACAGTTTTAGCACAAGCAAGTTGCATACAATTGAATTTTAGAAGTTATAAACAATTGAACTTCAAAGATATTATCATTAGAGATGACAAAGGCAGATGAAATTATTACTTTTTGCAGCGACTAGACAGACTCGTGTTTTATCGACTCTCGGGGTAACCAGTAGACAACACGAACCCTTTCTTGTGAGACGAATAGACACGAGTCTGTCTAGTCGTTGCAAAAAGTAACAATTTCACCTGCCTTGGTCATCTCTAATTATAATATTTGAAAATTTTTGAAAGCTCTTTTTTCATTTATCTACGTTTAATAATGTTATTTATTTTATTGTCTTCAATTTAATTTTTTTTAACAACATTTCCTTAATTTAGAGAATCAACAAGAACAAAATATAACTCTAACTATAATATCGACAGAATTTTATTCACTAAATACTACATACATACATTGTATCTATAAACCCTTATTATAATACACGTAATCTGGAGGATTTGAACCGTATATTTTCTCCAATTTTTCTTTGACGCTAGATTCTAAACTTCTGTACTTTATAGCCGCCCTTTGTACGAATAATGCACAGCACAGTGGCGTCGCAAACGTCAAACAGAAGGCCAACATAAATAGTTGTAGTGGACTAGGTAAGAGCGGATATTTAATGAAGAGGCCTTTCTTTTCTAGGTGATCCATCACGAATGGCGTCAAACCTAAATATGAAGCAAGAGAATCAAATTAAATTCGCAAAGGATGTAATACCAAAAGACTTGAAAATGTTGTTTTAGACATTCGTTTCGTTCCAAATGCTGATAACAAAATCTAAAAAAACATCGTTAATAGAAGCACGGCACAAAAATCAGTTTAATTTGCTGAGTCAGCACATTCAATGAACTATGGAAAGATAAACACAATACGATTAACAACTCACCCATCGAAGGTATGGGCATTGAAACCCTGCTGAGCACCACCTGAGCAATACCATGAATGGCAGCTAAGCGGGAGGTTGCCAATCTCTTATCGTTCTCATCGTAAATTGGCGTGCCATTGTGTAATTCTCTGAAATTTCACCTAATATTTTTAAGGAGTACGCCTAGATGATGCTGACATACTCATATCGCATTACGGGGATGTTTACACAGTTCGCAGCAACCACCGCTACGAAAGGTACCAACCTTCCGTAAATTGCTGGCAATCTCTGGAATAGGTAGATACTTTCATCAATATACTACGAAAATTTTAATGGAGTATGCTATATATTATTGATACGCCGATAGAATTGCAAAAATTATGGTCGTAGAATTCATTTATGTTATAGAAGAGATTCTCCGTTAGCAATCTCTATGACCGAGAGACTCCACGAGAGGAGGACGTACATTATTATGGAGTAGTAAGCAGAACTTCGTTGATTTCAGTCGCCCTTCCATGGCCCCAAACTTGTGATTGTTAGGGTTGTCTCTGTATTCATTACAAACCAGTTGCCAAGCGTACTTAGCGCTTCTCTCGATGTTAATGCAGGTTTCCCTTCATTTTCACCATCAACCAGCACAGATGTACAATCGGCATGCAAATAGAGTTCCACACCCGCCATTTGGTGAACTTCTCTGATGCCACTACACATCGGAGAAGTTCACCAATTTGCATATGCGTATTGCTATTCAAATGTAAAAATTAGTGATGGTCCAATATTCGATTTTTTTATTTTTACAGATACACCAACATTGACTGATACAAGCGACAAACTGAACGTTCCACATGGCTGGAATGTTCAAAAGTATCTTTCAACGCCAGAAAAAGGAAAAAAGCTTCTATAAATAAATTGCAAAAATAAATTTGAATGAAGTAAAATTCGGATAAAATTTGTTTGATTTGATCAATTTTAGACGTTTTATTGAATTACCTTGCAGTAACTGTTCAATCCAAGAGCTGTGGCTACTGAAGCGCCAGTCGCTAGCACATACGATTCGAGAATTTGTCTGCAATAGAATAAGAACTATTACTAGTAATTTGTCAGCTCTTAAACGAAACATTTTCAAATGAAGCAGCTACAACATTATCATCAAATAGAAAATAATTCTTGTTATCGAGTTCCGCTAATCAAGATTCTCAAATGTTCAAAAATGACAATAGTTACTGAGGAACTCTTACAAATCTACTGGCGATTGTTTATCTACCAACCTTACAAATAATACGAAAACATTTGAAACCGTTAATATTATTACTTGTCACTTATAACTGCGTCTCCGCCTCTATTAGTGTAGTTTACGACAGCGTTGAACGATTGATTCAGCCATTGCCAAAATATTACGGCTTTAGTTGATTTATAAAAGATCATCATGCCACCAGTAATGACTGTATTCATTGGTACTTGCGCCGACATCCTTCCGATTAAAACCATCTTCTCGCCTGTATCTGGATGGAACGCCGAGTCGTATAGTTGTTTCGCTCTCCATATTTCATCTTCAGTAAGGCATTCCTGGTTAGAATCCCCGCGTCTAGAAACATCCGCGAGGACCAAATTTTAAAAGTTCCTCGAAGGGAAATATCTGTAACTACCTGTATTTCGTTACCCTTTCCTTTGCTTTTTCCAACGTGCTGGGCAGCGCCAGCAAATTTAATGGATTCGTTATAATAAGGAAATGTTTTGCTCGTCCGATATAAGTGGATTGATCATATCTGGGCCTCTCGATGTCGACGTTTAAGCCTGGACATGAAAAGGATCCTGATCTAGGCATTTTTTAAATCCTTGCCTTGCATCGAATGGAATTAAATAAACTTCGACATGAATTTGGAGTTTTAAGAGAAAAAGTAAATTCACAACTGAGATGGTGCCAAAATAATTGTCAAAGTGACATGTTTATCCTATTAACTGATTTATTGATTGATGAGTTTCGGTGCAGTTGCAAATAAACGATTATGCCATAAAGTTTACGTAGAAGTAAGGATACAGAAAAGGAAAAACAATTTCAGGTGCAAAGAGCCTTTATTAAGATTACCATGTCACATAGACAAAATGTTTAGTAATTTTGCACTTGGCATTTTCCCACGATTGCTTGATAATGCAAATTAATAAAGATTTTCAGACTGTAATAATACTATCGTCTGGGAAGTAATTTGGCTGCACAGCCCTCCACGCACTCACTAATGCATTCTCAGCAGTCGTCTCGACTCGAACTAAGTTTGGAATTTCTGGTAAAGCCAGGTAGTAACCTAAAAGAAAAGAATATTATTATTATTATCACTAACATAGATCCTAACATTAAAAGTTTTATTTGAAAGCAGATTTCATAAGTGTTCAACACTATTAAGATTGTATTAATCCTAAGTTCTTTGCTTTGAAATTTGACGCACATTTTTTTCAAATTTGGATAAATATGCGTACAGCACACCAGTTCCATTTCTGTTATTGTTAATGCTACAAATTCGATTAAATTGGTAAAAGAGAGCAATGCTCTCATTAAAGCATTAATCTTACTATGGAGGTATGTGCTCTCTTCATTTATCACGCGATCTAACAGATCTGAGGCATTTTTCATCAAGATTGGACCGCAAATATACTTGAACTTCACATTGAAATTCCTATACTTTACCTTGAAACCAAGACGGTCTGGTAGATCCTCTGAGCTGAACTCTGGAAATATGCGTTGGAGGTTCCAGTTGCAGCATGTAATCAATCGCTACATCCTCCTCTTCTGGTGGAGCTGGCGGAGCTTCCCCTTCTTCCTCTTCACCCGACGTGCTGACTGTAACTATTAGGCTAGTGCGAAGTGGTGCCCCAACAGCTTCTACCAATGGCTCCATATCTTCCACGCCCCACGGCGGCATCTCTTCTACCAAAAGAGGAACGTCCGTCAACTTCTTCTTCTTACGTCTAGCTATATTTTTGATCTTCGTTTGTTCGCCGGCTGTTTCGCAGAAAGCGTTTCCGGACGGCTTCGAATCTCCTTTAACTTCTACAGTGCTGATTGCCGTTTGAATTTCTGGCGTTGCGCCTGTAGCGTGAAAATTCTCGGGTAGCTGATGAGGAACTAGGATATCATGTAATGGCGCCGGCGCTACCGAATTAACGGTCATCATGGTGCCGTCCCTCTTTTCCGGAAATAGAAGGTCGTACATCTCAGCCGGCTGGGATTCCAATCCGAGTTTTGATTCTTCTGTGAACATTATCGTTGCCATCATTTCCGGTTGAACCTCTTCCTGTTCTTGATCTGGCGATGGTTCCGGTACGACAATGGACTCTTGCAATTCTACCACTGAAGTGTAAGTTAATTTGAGTTCCTGCTCTCTTTTCCTGGTCGTATAAGACTTAGGCGAATACACCTTCAAATCGAGAGGTTTTAATCTTAACGTCTTATTCACGTCGATAGCTTCTTCTTCCACCATACGTTCCACGTCTTCCGGGCTAATATTGAGGAGAGCTGAACGAGGAGGTGTACGAGGTGGCGGCTGAAAAAGAAAAATGCAAAAAATTGATTGTATTAAGACCACTAAATTTTCAAGGTCTTTTGACTCATATTTTCTCAATATCGATAGTGAAGAGTGTCCATGAAAAACTTGACAAATCCGATTTAAAGATAAAGTGAGTTAAGAAAGAAATCATGCGCAAAATGCTGAGTTCTAACAAATGAAGTACTTGGATGAAATAGTCGTTTATGGTTGTTTTTGGTAAATCAATCGTTAGATGAATACAAAATGATGAATATGAAGAAGAAAACTTAAGATGGGTAGAATCTAAAGATTTAAACAGCAAAAAGTGAGTGTTGCCTACCTTAGTAGTTTCATATATCACAGTTGTGGTCGTTTCTTTAACACCCCCGGGAGCAACAGCAACAGCGCTCCTCACAGAAACTGTTTCGATTGCTGTATCACTCTTAGCAGGGAGACCACCGCTTGGTTCAATTTCTTGAGTATCCAGCTCCATCTGAATGCCTCCACTAGGCATCGAAGCAGCCGGTTGAACGCCGGTAATATGTCTGCTAATTTTCTCGGCGCCGGGTATCTTTTCAACCTTCTTCTCGCTAATTACCACTCCGGTAGCCATCACCGGACCATGATCCGTCATAATAACGTGAGGTTTCGCCGGTGACTTTCTAGAACCGGATACTTTAACTCCTTTGCCTGGAGATTGCATGGCCGTGTGAACTAGCGTTTCGCCAACTTCTTGTTCTAAAATAGTGGGCTCATCTGCAATAAATCAGTGTTAGCTAATTATTATTACTGTACAATATCAGTATTCAATAGGAAGTTTACCAAGAATTGGTGGTGTATATTCTCCTTCTTCTGGCTCAATCTGTAACAAAAACGTTAACTCTTGCTGACGAATTAAATTAAGAAAGAAGGTACATACACCAGATTCCAAAAACGAGTACTGGTGTGGATCCGCGTAATATGCAGGTGGTCCGGCCGTTCTTGGTCGGGATATGTTCATAGCAAGACTAACCACATCTTTATACGGTTCGTAAGCCTTCAACTTTCTAACGTCTTGGACGCCTTTAAATTCAGGAGGCATGATGGAGCTCTTTATAGCTTTGGGCATCTCTCGGTCCATCACGTGCCTCAGTTCTGGAGGACTTGAAAACTTATGTAAGCGAGCTATAATTGGAATAAATTATTTTAGCAAGCTGTATTGCATGGCAACAATCGTATTTTTATCGAAAATTTAACGTGCGAGCAAATTTATAATTTACCTTCTTTTGTGTGGGGCGCATGTTTCAAAGACAACGCATAACGACCTTCCGGCAAAACTGGAAAATTAAATTTTAAACGTAATTCCATAAACTAAAGGAAATTAACATTAACAACAATGTAATAAACCCAAAAAGATGTTTTTAAGTGAGGTTCATAATAATACAATGGAATTGCATGTCTGCATTACAACATTCATGAAATTTCATAAAATTTTATCAATCAGAAGTGACCCAAATATCAAATTTTGAAATAATCCTCACATCTATTATCGATAATCATGATTTAAGAATGATTTTAATATAAAACCTGCAGGGGTAGTTTTGGTAACTTCTTGAACCGTTGTTGTTTTTTTAGGGCCTTTAACGCTGGTTTTAGATGCTCTTGTAGTGAGAATCCTGCAACAAATCAAATGATATAAAACAATATCTACCAACATATATCTCTTTGTGGAACGCTTACTTAGTCTTTGGTATGGTTCCCGTGCTAACAGTAGACGTAACAGATGTGCTAGACACTAAAACAGAGTTAAACATCTCTCATTACCACAATAATCAACAATGGATTTAAAAATCAGTATATTAAAGCAAAGAACAGCGTCAGACGTATCACCGAATACCTGCACTTGGAGCTGCAGCAGGAGCTCTTCTCGGCGGTCCATAACCGGAAGATCTTGGAGCTGGTACTAGAGCATAAATTAACTTGAAATAAAGTGACTAAATGTAAAAATTGACGAATACCTCGCTCTGTTCTACTGCTTTTCTCAGTAACTTCTCTACCATCAGCGAATGTAGCCCTGGAAGTCCGGGTTGTAGCTTTCCTGAAAAAAAAAAATTATCGTTGCTAAGTACAGGAAGCAATCAACTTGAATGTTGCTGTAAAGGAACTACCGTATATCAACATGTAAACTCGTTGTTGGTCTGCGCAACCCATCAGTTTTGGCCATTAGAACCCGACACCTTACGTCTTAAAATCAAAAGATTTACTTACTGCATTGAAGGAGGTGGCATGGGCATTGTCCTTGGTGCTGTCCGACTAATAGATGGACGACCACCAACAGAAGGACGACCACCAAGAGATGATCGCCCCATTGATGGACGTTCACTTGGTGGAGGGTCTGGAAAAAGTAGACTTGGTGTGTAGAGAAGAGAGAGAAGAAAATAAAAACTTTATTGCGATCATAGATTTCGAATATTAACCTGTCACTCTGGCACGTCTTGCTGGTGCTTGTCGTGCACCTGGACACACGCCTGCAGCTCTTGGGCCTGCCACTGAAACTTAGTTAGATTAGATGCTGTTGTTAAAACTTTAAAAAGTAAATTGATTGAAATTTAATTGTTTTCCTAGAAATAAATCTATAAATGATATCAAGTGACATAGAAAATAGAACATTTAGGGTACATGATTCAATTAAATTTAATTTAAAATTAGCTTTAGTTAATAATAAGATCTTGGTAGCACATCATCAAACTAATTTGGCCATGTTGAAAGTGAATCAAAGTTTCTTTAGACACAAGAGGATCTGTAAAAAAACAATTGTAATTCTGAATTTTAAAACAATACAACGGTAAACAACACATAAGTATCGGCAACTAAAACAATCTAAACTGGTGTGGTGCGCAAGTTGCCGATACTTTTGTGTTGTTTACCATACTACGCCACAGTCCTTGCTATCATTATTAAAACATTACAACTTCAGAATAATACACCCTTATCAAAAACATTTATAAAAGCAAAATGTTTTTACTGTTTATTTTGGGTGTAAATTCCGTATTTATGAATCCATTGACTAAAGCGATAGTGCTTAACATCAAGTGTACTACATGTAAGCAACACATTAAACGTGTAAATGAACCTGGTTGTACAACTCTCTGCTCTTGCTCAACCAACGTTTCAGTTCCATCGGGATCGATGGTCATTGAGCTCGTACTGGTAACTGTCTCCATGGTTCTATTCACGAACAAAAATAAAGGTACATTAATGAAATTATCGTACGACAAAAAAATAAAATTTACCCTCGTGCACTAGGAGCTCGCCTTGTTCCTAAAATAAAGGAAGAAATTTAAGTTGTAATTAATAATTCTCACAAAATACGTTAATTGATGCAGTGGTCAAGTTTACTGTGATCATTAAATGAATCTGAAACAAATTCGGAGCTTCCTAAAAGATCTACTTAGCACAAGCATCGAGCGTAACTATGAATGAGGGCGGAGAATAAATTCAGTATGGAAGAAGAAAATCGTTCAAGCTGAAGAATATGTAAAGCTACAAGAATTATTGTGAAATCTTGATTTGGAAAGCCCCGAATTCTGGTTTTAGGACCCTTTTTGTCCAATCATCGACCAATAAATTATTTGTGAATTAAACATGAAAACTCATTAATAGAAATAAGATTGAAGAGTCCAAAGACATACCACTAGCTCCGGGGCGTACCCCAGAATCTCGTCTTGGCTGCATTCCATATCCTGAGCCCTTAGCATTTCCTGTTTGAATAAAAAATAAATGATTAAATAACTTGTACGGTGCATAGGTAACTTGCACTAACTTGGTGGTTGATATCTTGGTACTGGAATACCTACAAGAAAATTACATTAAATACAAAGCCTTTTTTAAGTCCTTTCAAAGCGTATTACTTGCTTGTGGAGTCGTCAGAGGACGAGCAGCTGAAAGCCGAAATCGTTTAATTTAACCAATTACCAGTTATTGCTGAAAGATTTACCTGCTCCTATTCGTCTTTCAGTTCTCGTTGTACTGGTCCGTCCTGGTTCTATGATGGTAGAACTGGTTGTTTCAACCATTGATGGTCTATTAATATTCAAAATCTTTTTATGTTTAACTATTGCTTTAGCGCGTTGCTTACCCCGTTGAAAGTCTTCCACCTAATGAACCTGAAATATCCAATTTAACGAATAGTACAACTTTAGAAAACTAAATGTTTCAATAGTAATAGGGTGCAATAGAAGAAATATCGAATACCAATAAAGAATCTTTAACACCAAAAACTCCCAACTAACCTCTAGATGTCGAGGGAGGTCTTATACTGCTTCTTCCACTTCTACTGCTTCCACAAGGAACTCCAGTACTACAAGATCCAGTCCTGCTGCTGGAAGCTGTGCTTCGCGGTATTGACGTTATGCTGGTGCTGGTTACGCTGCGTATGGACGTTGTTTGTCTTACTGAGCTGGGAAGTCTGCTACCCGAAGGTGGTTTTCTAGGCGGTGCAAATGCCATGATCTCGACGCGGAATTATTTGGCTTCTTACGGACGCGTAATTTTTAAAAAAATGCGATTTTCCTAGAGTAATGTCATGTATTAATTTTTTATGAAAGTTTGTCTGGCAGTTTTGTAGTCATGGTAGCAGAAAAGTGTGCTTTCAAAGTTGTTCGCATCAGACAGATAATAATCATTTATTAAAGTAGCAGTATGGCAGAAATGGGGATGCATTTCTTGATCCGAAATAAAAGGAATTATGAAAAAGGAAGGGAATTAACTATTAAAGCAAATTGACGAATATATATGTCTGAATGTGATTGCTATAGAAGAGTAGCACATGAAACCCGCACAAATTCAGTTTACATAAACGTTTGATAAAAAGTACGTCTATTTAAAATATTGCATTATTCTAGTTTGTTTTATTTAAAGCTTTCATGCAACTATTACTTATACTGCTTGGAACCTATAAGAGATTTTATTCTTACTCAGTGTTCAAAACAATTCTTGGAATCTCTATAAAGGGGACTCTGCTTTTCTACGAAAGTACGTCAGCAAAAGCACATCGTACAAAATTTGCTTGCCTGACGAAAATATCGCACCCAAATGAATACTTTATAGTCTACCACATTTAGAACTGTCGAAGATGAGGCTTTTGGCACGTACCAGCATTACCTGGAATTGAATACGCCGTGGAAAGTTCACATTCTCCTCGTACGTTCGTAATAAGCATATGTACCGCATATAAAGATGTTTATGTTGATCACTTGTCGCCAGCCATGAGACCTTGTTAAATGAAAAAAAAATGGCAACCTTATTAATCGCGACCAAAATAAAGCTGGCAAACGCGCGCGTGTTATTGGAAAATCTATAGTTTCAGACGTGGAATCGTATAAGCATGTGTGTGACTTCGCGCGTATGTTGATGTCCTTTTAAAATTCAATGACATTTACCCATGAGGTATTAGTAATTAGAAAAACGTGTCGGTAGTCATCCGAAACTATTGTTACTGTAACATAGTTGATGTTTGTGATGCACTTTAGCAAAATAAAGTTTTCCAGTCAAGTTTATGTTTATTATTATGATTGACACTGCGACCTCAATAGATCTATTATAATAGCACCCTTTATGCTCTCCTAACGCTTCTTTTGTGCTGCATGATCTAGCAAAGGCCACCGGTATTCTTTGCAGGAAGATAACCCTGCCTTTGGTATCTTTGGGGCGTTTAATTGGAATGCTTTCCCCTGATCTTGTCTTGGTATTTTCCCCAGTATGAGTAACTATCTTCCCATTTCCTAATTTTCAGTTTTAAAGGGCTCATTTATAGAGCTTAGTAAGGTTCTGAACCGATGAAAGGAATATGCGTTGCTTCTTCGGCCAGCTTAGGTAGGTTTCTTCGATCCTTTGATGACATAGGATCCACCCTACCATGGTTTTTACCAGATTTGATTCATATGTATGCGTTTAAATGGCCAGATTGAAAGCTGCTTATTAATAAGTAATATGCTTGCGCTCCCCCTTTATAAATGGAGGTTCGCCAGGTGCCCACTCAATGCGATTTTCGATAACTCGTATTCTGGTTAAAGTTCTATTATCGGAATTGCAATGTATATCAAACATTCAAGTTTATGGGATCTTCAAAATTTTTAAAAAATTACCTCTAAGATCTTGTGATCTCACCTCCTTTATTCTATTAGAAACAAAGGGATTTCCTATAGTCAGCTGGTGGTGTTCCAAGTTCTATGTGAAACCAACTATTTGAGGACAAGGGAAGAGCGCACAAGTTTTGAGAAAATTCCGGGTAAATTCCAATCTCTTTATATATGGAGGTTTCCTTGAAGGTTACTATTTTTTTACGTTTGATATTCTTAATTTTCTCGACTATTCATCAAACAGTTCGAATACATGCTTTAAGTTTTGCTTGAACTATGCAGTTGACATGTCATAAATGCTGATGCACCACGTTGTAATCCCAAATAAAATAGTATAATGTCATGTCATGATATGAACCAGTATGTAGCGTTAAATAGTTCAACATTAGACAACGATAGAAGGTAAATATAAAAAATTACTCTCAAAACCATGCTGATGACGCCGGGTAGGCAGAAACGTGTCCGTGCGTTAGTGTAATTTTTTTCTCTCCTTTTGTTGCGTTTGCCGTGAATTATTCCATTAATACCATGAGGAAGCTAAGCTATCTTAGCATTATATTTTTTGGTTACAACCTTCATATTTGGTAAATACAATAAAACCTCCTGTAACTGAAGTACGTGCGTAATATTTCTCTTGAGTATTTTCACGTACATGGTAAGTTATGAGATAATACATAGTAAAATTTTGTAATGTCGGTAGCCTATATCAGGGAAAAGTATTATGTTTCGGTATTTTCGCTGATTTCTTAGTTACCAATTTTCCACGAACTGGTGTATGTAATATTCATTAAAAGAAATACAATTAGATAGTCTGGCAAAAATTAATTTTAGGACGTATTTCTGGTTATTTATGAACTGTGCTCCAAATAAATCGTCCTTATAAGTTCTGTTATTTTCCATCAATGTAACAACTAATTTGAATCAATCGAAGCGAATAACATTATTTTTAATTGTCACCGAATCAAGTTCCTGAAAATAAATAGAAACAGGACCTTATTGATTTATCCAAGGAACGAAAATTTGTCAAACAAACCATACTTAATTAAGTATTTAATGTTTAATGCCTTTGCAGTTATTTAATCCTTTTACTAGTTTTTAAAAATCATACTTTTATTAAAAATACATCTTCTGAATTTTATTTAAATCTATAAAGGCGATCCATCTAAAACCAATCAATATATTTCATGCATTTCATTTCATATTTTTCAACGTGAAGAGTATTTTATATGTTTTCTTTTGCCAATTTATGTGTTCAATTTAGTAACTATCAATAAACAACGTAACAGTTGTAAATCCAGTCCGTTGAATTCCTCTTGCTACGTTGAACTTTGAAAGTGAGAGAAATTGATCAATATAAAACGCATTTTTTATATTACATCAATGCTGAAATTTAGCACTTAGGAAAATCACTCCAAAATTATATAATGGAATAGCGCAAACATGTAATCCACAGAACATGTTCTCTTTCTTCGAAACGGATTCGTTAAGCATCGTTAGCTTATTAGCTTGCGTTGATTCTAACATGTTAGTGAGAAAGGTGAGAAAATCAATTTCCACAAACATAATTTTTTCCTACGAATATTGGATATTTGCGTCAGTGGCGTAGCTAGTAGCCGTTGAAGGGTGACACCTCAGACTAAAACTTCACAAAATAGTAAATGACGCGCCTTTCCAATCAAGAGAGACGGAGAAATGGAAGTGGAAAGGTAGTTTATCTAAACAAACCTTAACATTTCATGGATACAACGAAGGACGCGACTCTACAAACAAATGAAAATCTTTAGAGTTAGTCCAACTACTTTTAAAATATCTTGTGTTGGAGAGCACTTCTTGAACTTAGAATATAATAAATCTCCAAAAATGCGGTATCCTTCGCCAGATAGTGTCTTATCGGATCACGTAGCACATAGCTTATTAATGGAGTTAAATCGGAAAAATATTCCAGTATTACATTTCACACGTTGAAATAATTTGCAGGAAACTGCTGATCTCAATAACGGAATGCTTAAGAAACTTGATAGTGACGGTTTGGATGCTGATGTTTCGTTCTGAAGGATATGATGGCCTCTATGAGCAACGTACAAGCCATTACAAAAGCACGTAATTTTCGTTGGGTGTATTGATCATTCTATTAATTTCTTGCAACTTGCCGGGGGCCCTTATTAGCATGAAAGCGGTAGCAATTCCGTTTCCTGAATAAAGAATTTGAGAACCAAATCAACAGTTTTCGACCTTCCTGGTTATTAATTTGCTCGCACAATTTGCGTATCAGTTGCTTCGTGTGCGACGAGTTTTAGCAAATTAAAAATAATCAAAAACCAGTAAACAATCTTGTCGTATTAAGTAACAGTTTTATTGGAGCGACACAATCTATGAATTTATCCGTCTCGGGTACCATTGGTTTTAGTAATTACCAAGCTTGAACCACAAAAAATGATGAATCATTGTTGTAGTTAGAATAATGCGTGATTAATTAGAAAGTTCTCTAGCCATCCGCTATACCGAATTCTAATTAAATTGCACGTGAACTAAATATAAATAAGGGAATAATGCTCTTCATTCAAAGGTAGCACATGTTCAAGTCACATGTTGAAGATACTTATTTTAGACAACACACTTGAATAATAGCCAAATCGCGTAAATTTGGACCTAGCATTTTACGAATTATTCACAGCTGAAGCATTTACATGCAACGAATCCATAGGATAAAATGGAGACCCGGAATCCCGGACAAGAAGATTCCTTCCAGAATGGATCGTATAAGGAATTCGTGGATAATAGTTGAAAATCTCTAAAAATTTACATACGCACAGCGCACGGTATTCAAAAAGCGTGACCTTCGATACATAAATATTGGTGATTTCAAGGACGTTGGTAACCTTGGAATTTCTAACAGGATTGAATAAGTACACAGCAGACGATTTATTTAACATTTCCACAAAACGACAAATTCACATCACTTTTGGGTTTAAACGTTTGATGGTTGCGTTGGAATATCACAATGCAATGCGGCCGAGGTTAAATTCGCTGTAAAAATGTCGAAAACACCACAAAATACGACATTCGTACAAGCTCCGCCATTTTCGTCGGTTTTTTTTTTCTGGTTAAATACGGGAATATTACATGTAATAGGCGGTTAAATCATTTTTTTTATATGTAATTATCTCGATACGAGTACGTAACGTACTTTTATCTAATGTAAATGTTATAAAATTTAAGTATAAATAGTTACTACTGCGTTCGTTATCGGTCCAACTACTTGTTTCTCGTGTGCGCTGACTCGCGATATTCCGTATTCCCCATTCCCCACATGACAACCGGAGAGAGGGAATTCAGTTTCTCTTTCTTTTATATTCGAGCGTGTGGCATCTTGTGTGCCCTAAATTCTAGTGACGATTTGCGCAAAAAAATACAAAATACGAATTAAAAACGCGTTGACAGTTCACAACAATTATACGAAATTGTCCGTTACTATATTGGATACAAGAGAAATAGTTTATTATGAATTTTGACGATTATGAAACACTTCCAACTAATAATGTTCTTACGCATATGACCGCCGGAGCCATAGCAGGAGTAATGGAACATTGCATAATGTACCCTTTAGATTCCGTAAAAGTAAGTATGGATTTAGAATTTCGACGTCTCGTTCTGTAATTTCATGCCGAAATTGTATACTCTGTCATTTATATCGGGCAGCTGCCTTGACAATAAGGTTACGCTGCAGCGAGTTAGGTTATGTCCGATTCTAACGCATTAACCTTCTATTACAGACTCGAATGCAATCTCTGGCACCTACCGCCGTACGAGAGGGTATAAGCGAGACGTTCTTTCGTATGGTGAGAACGGAGGGTTTACTGCGGCCGGTCCGTGGCATGTCAGCAATGGTTGTAGGTGCCGGACCTTCACATGCACTGTATTTCAGTAGCTACGAGTATGTAAAGGATAGTTTAAAGAACTTATGTTCTGCCAAATACCACGTAGGTGTACATGGTGAGTAATTGATCGCTTAAAGATGAATTTGTTACTTAATCTTTCGTTTCGAAGAAATTTAACCTTAAAAAACATAGGAAGCTTTCCATTTTAATAGTAAAATAAGCTAAAGATGTAGTTTGTGGCAAATCCTTCGTTACATGAATAACTTGCTTTTGAGATTTCAAAATTTCAAATTTAATGCTGTCAATAATATCATATTTTGGTTTTATTCAGGATGGCCAATCTTTCGCTTACAAAATTGATGAACCAACCTTTAAAACTATATTCTGGACAGTAGAAAAGCCAATTTTATTTAATTAATTTTTGTTTTTAGTAAAAAGTAAATCAATTGGTTTAGTATAAAGCAATTTTAAAAAATTTTTGTTAGAACTAGATATGTTTTGATTTTAATCGTTATTGCCAACTGTGTAATTTTTTCCTGCTAATTTCATAACAATTCCTAAAAATTTTAAAAAGAACTAAATTATCTTTTCTTTTCAAGGTGTTTCGGGTTGTATAGCAACAGTATTACATGATGCTATTATGACACCAGCTGAAGGTAAGTTTAATACAAAGAATTGCAACAGTAATTTTATAAAATTATTTTGTTTTTAAACCTAGTTATTCAGATGTGATATCGTTGTAAACATTGCATGATCTGATTTGTTATCTGCACTCAGCAAATAATGCTTTGGTCAACAGAGTAGACTTTAAAAGGACTTATTTCTATAATTTTGCCACATTATGTAATATTTAAATATTATATTGTGTTTATTTTTAAATATCGTTGATATTTTCAAAAAAAAAAATATTTCGGACCTTGGCCTTAGTGATGAACTTAGGTGCAAGATATACAGGGTCGGTTATAAAAACCTGAACGATTTATTATTTTTTTAAATATAACAATTATACATATTATCATCGGCATATCGAAAGGAAAAAAAAGCATCGGAATGACTCGTAAAAACAAATTAAGGTTATGGACAATTATGCAAAAGCGAAATATTGATTAAACGCACTTATGGATGGTCAGGTCAAGTCGTTGTCGGTGATATCAAACTTACTACAACAAGAACTGAATTCAATATTCTGCATTTATTAAATCTTAGACTGATATGCATTGTTTGCAATTAATTAATTTAATTTTACATTTCGACCTATATATTAAATAATTATATAAAACTGATTTTAATCTCGCGTTGGACATAGCTGTTAGTATTAATTAGTAACTTCTGAATATGTACTTACTGCCACTCGGCATTTACTATGAGATTGACCTGTAAATCTCACAATGGATGTGATAACGTGATAAAATAGAATGATCAATATTTGCTTCGATAATTGTCACCTTAAGGCTAGTGAATTTGCATAAATTGAATAAAATTTTGCATACAATATTGGAATTTTTTAGAATATACGTCCATATGAACTTTTTTGTTGTTTTCTGAATGGAATTCTTGATTGAATAATAATTGTATCTTCAAAATCTATGCATTTCCGCGTGATAAGCAGTTATTATAAATAGTTGCCATACTATGTCGTGACATTCAGTACAATATTAAAAAGTATTACTGGTAGTTTTGTTTCCATTGGAATTATTTATGATTGGAAACAGAGATAATAAGATACATTTATTGTTGTGTTGCTGTATGCGAGTGTAAAAATGGTGCAAATCATCATAAAATCACTGTCCATAAATTATAAACATTCATATAGGCAACTGGAAAGGCTTTAAAGAAGATTTTTGTAAATTTCCCATTCATGAACGTAGAAGCAAGGAAAAATATGTGTCTCGGGGTAATAGGAAACGTTTTTAATTTTTTTTTATTTAATGTATTTTGTATTATTTACTTAATGGTTGAAATAGGTTAATTAATTGCTGAAAATAATCTTTGAAATTACTAGAAAAAGGTATTAAAAATGGACTATGACCATGCGCGAAGTGCTGAAGCTGTTCATTCACTTTATCGTAAGCGATTAGCCAGTTTGTTTATAAACAACAATCCTGTCTCTAACACGTTAACTTCCACCATTCTATAGAAAAAATTAACGAAAATTAAAATCTCGAAAAGTACTGAGCTAAATTTTAACTGATAGCAAGCCAAAACTGGAGAGCTTGTTTCTTATTGCCCTTAACGGGGTAATTAGGATAGTTTTGTTCGGGGTAATAAGAAACAAAAATATGCTCTCTTTGAAAGTAAACAACATTTCATCCATAAAACCATTCACCTGTTGGGCTCACAATAAAAAAAAAGGTTTTATATATCTTATTACCCCATCAATGTTATACTATTCAATATTTTCAAACCTATTTCTTGGGTAATTGGACGAAATGTTGTAGTTTTTCAAAGCGTGTGGATGTATTCCATTACATCAATATACAAAAATAGGTGGTAGAAGTAAAAAGTCTTCGAATTTTGTCTCGTGATATTTAACAATTGTACATTTTTTGCCTTTTAACCAATCAAAAATCGAAATATTTTGTGAAAGAAGATTTTTCACTGATCTTTTAAACAGTAAACGATGGAGAAGAATGCAAAAATCATCATTTTCAGCATTTATTAATTTATTTTTATAGTATATAAAATTCACTTATAATAATTAAGATAAGTATCGTCAGCGAAAAGAACCGCGGCCATTAATAAATAGTAGGATCCAACGCCGAGCCCTGAGGCACACCACACACGACTCGGAATTTTTTAATTTACGAAGTCACCTCCGATTCTCAACCGAGCATATTGACACAAATCAGCCAAATATGAGCAGAACTAATTGTTAACTTCACCTCCAAAAAATAGAAAAACAAAATAGAAGATAATGGGGAACACAATCAAATGGTTTAGAGAGGTCGCAAAAAATGGTGGGCAGTAATTTCGTCATTGTTAATATTGTCAAAGTGTGATATAAGAAATTGTAAATAGCATCGGCGGTGAACACTCCAGGCCTAAAGCCACACAAAGTCCTCAGCCTTCAAAAATTTTCTAACTCTTTGATCAACTACTTTTTCAAATACGATAGCATTGAGAGAACAGAGATAAGATTGTAATTCGATAACACGAAACCGTTCCCACTTGGATTCATTTTTAGTTCAATAGAACAATAAAGTAAAGTGGGGCATTCCCATGATTCACTAGTAAATATAATATTGGATTTTCCAATTCATTTGCTGACGAATAATGGCTTCAAAAAATACTTTTCCGCCGATCGTTTACGTTAAATAAAGATGATTCATTACTATAGCTGTATATATAACTTCAACCCAAATGGTTTCTTATGAAGCCTTAAATTTTTTCCGCTATTCCACAAAATTTTAATCCTTTTTATTATTTTTGAATGTAAATAACTTCGTCGTTTGTCAAAGACATATTAACAACAAACGCGCAAACAACGTATATTTTTGGTCATCGATAAGAATTATCAACTAAATTCGATAAAAAATTTCCTTGTTTAATACACTACTGCAAAATAATATTCCCCGGTTTATCAAAGCATTTAAGAGGAAAATTTGGGTTTTTATTTGATATATGCTTGATAGCAAAATTTTCTCTCAAGTTCTTGTTAATATTACAGATTTCATGATGCTAATCGCGTATTCTAACGAACCTATGCATATCTAATTTCTTAGAATAAACCTCTAACGAAGAACGTTTTCGCGGACTTTGGACCGAATTTTTGGCACTAAATATTTTCAACCGTTTACCGAAATAGTTGTACCTATCCGATTGCTTTCATTTAATTCAAAATAATTATTGTTCCACTCAATGTCTGGCGCGTATAGATCATGGCCGAGAAACAGAAAGGAAGTTAACAATTTGGAAAGACGATTATGTACTTAATATGGTAGTAGCAGTTGCATACATAATACTGTTGCATGCGTTATGTAATGCAATGAGTTGATAGTATAATACAATCGGAATAAAAGATGTAAATAATAATTATTTGAGGAACACTTGTTTACATTTCAATAACACTCTAAGTCGTAGTAGTTCAGATATCTTTTAAAATTCTATCATTTCATTTACAAGAAAGACAAAGAATCGAAATATAAATTTAAAATGCAGTTTACTGTGTTTGGAACAGACAACTTTTGTCAATGCTGATGACAAAAGTACAGATCTCGTTGTAGTTTTGAGGAAAGTAACTGCTGTATGATACGTTCATCTCATTCTGGAGGAGTATGCTATACCAGCAGCTTATGTCGTAAGTCCAAAACTTCAGC
>LR737386.1:1397669-1440146 GCA_902655005.2 Marronus borbonicus
GAAATATCTTCACCTGTACACTTGTTGTGTTGGCTGAAACATTATCTGCGATTTACCTCTTCTTTTTAACATTATAATGCGATAAAATGATTATTGTAAATCAATGAAATTTCCCTCTTATTTTCTGTTTATTTTCAGTCGTAAAACAACGTCTACAAATGTCAAATTCGCCATACAAAACCGTTATGCAATGCATCATCAAAATACACAAGACTGAAGGTTTACCCGCATTCTACCGGTCTTACACGACGCAGTTAACGATGAACATACCCTTTCAAAGTATACACTTCATGGTATACGAATTCATGCAGAAAGTGACGAATAAAGAAGGAATATACAACCCATCCGCGCATATGCTGAGCGGAGCCATGGCAGGTGCTTTCGCCGCAGCCGTAACTACGCCACTGGACGTTTGTAAGACGCTACTCAACACGCAACAGGTAGGAACAACCAGCGGACTGCTTCAAGCCATCAAGAAGGTGTACAGGATAGGCGGTCCGAAAGCGTATTTCCGGGGAATGCAAGCCAGAGTAATGTATCAGATGCCGTCGACCGCCATCTGCTGGTCAACGTACGAATTCTTCAAATACCTATTGGGCGTAACGCGATTGGATGATGGCGTTAGGATCACAACGCCGGTTCTTGCCGATGCCGACACGAATAAACACGATCAGAGTTCAACGAGTAGTAGCAGTAGCAATAGCGAGAAGTTAGCGTTGAAGCCGAGGGAATTACCGGCGATGTCGAGTACGGGCCTGTACAGTTCTCTCACCTTCAACACAATGCACACTCAAGACTCTAGCTTTACCAGGAGGAAAGATTCTGTGATCTTGGATATTACGCATACCTAGTGGTTTCCAAAGTAAGTATTTCTACTTGATAAAAGAAAAAAGAGAGTAAATAATAAGTAAATACCGACAGAAAAGAGCGTCAAATATCACCGGTACTAATTACGAAAAATTATAGAATTTTTAATATTCCTTTGGTATCTTTTTCGAAAAAAATAGTTAGATAAGTCAACTTTGTTAGTATAAAACATTATTCCGTAAATTTACTAGAAAGAGAAGATATATACCACGTTTGAAGAGCGTCCTTTTTTTTATACAGTGTGGATTTTTTGAAAGAAAAAATCGTCAGACAGGTGCAATCTGCTTAAAAACAGATACAACACTACAAATATCAGTAAGAATAATAATCTACGTATTCACCAGCATGAATTTTGGCAATTTGTACAAAGCATTTTTACGTTTTTTTTTATTCGTGTATTTAAATTTTCAAAGATTAATTCACATCTTATAATTTACCACTTCACTGATTTAAATTCTTTTAAATATGAAAAGTTTAATGTCAATAATTATCGACGATAATATTTTGACAAAAGTTGCATAAATAGTAATCTTTGAAAAAAAAAAAAAAAAAAAAAAAAAAAATATTTTGCGCATGAAAAAGGCCAAATAATTTGATTGAAAATTAGAAAATTGAATTATGGATACAAATCTTTCGAAATAAAACCTGTCTGACGATTCTTCCATAACTTATCGTACTACAATATTCGATATTTTTCCATCCTGTATATAACATATACATCAATCGTTCAAAATTTAAAAGATTTTTGTACCTTAAGCAAGCAAATAAAACGGGAATAACAGGCTTTTACCAAGAACCGGTGTTTAACTGAAAATGAAAGAAAATTTCATTATTATTATTACTTTTTTAATTTATTGTTCAGTTTTAATTTTTATTCTATGAAAGATCTGTGAAACTAGAGTGTAACGAATACTCAAGTTGTAAATTTTTTATTCTAAGTCATTTCGCTGTAATGTTAAAACGGTAAAACAAACGAAGAAGATTTGGGAATGAAAGATTGTTGTTACATTTTAGAAGCAAGCGGATTATTTTTGTTGGTTCGATCGGTTTGATCGACGGAAAAGTACGTATTACTGACATAAAAATTACTGAAAAATAAAGGAAATTATGGTCAATTAGATTTAAATATCAATAAATGTACACTCAAGGTTACTCTAACAACTGATAATAATTAATCAAATATTTTTGAATGTTTCTATATTATAATATGCAACATTCGAATTGAAGTTAATTTAGTTAATACAGAAAATGTTTTAAAAAGATGGGATAAGTAAGCAGACACAAAATTTAGCATCGTACTTTCGAATTCAGAAAAGTTGTTTATATATTTAAGTGTAAATTGATAAAAATCTAATGGCGCAATAGTCGCATTAATTCCCCGATTTTAATTGTTGAATTCAAATTCAAATGTATTGTATATTACCATTAAATTACATGTTGTCTGGCATTAATATTTACCTAATTTGCTATAAAAATTAACACATAAATGCCTTAATTTTAGGTCGGAATGTATTTAAATTAGGGGAATTGTTGCAGAAGGATGAGCCCGTATAATATAGAGAATTTCTACAAACAGAAGTGTCTGTCTTAGGAAGATTAACGTTATTGCGGTTACGGGTATTGCACGGGTGAATGCCCAATCGATAAGTACGCGTATGTCTATGTTAATGCACGGTACTCACTATCTCATAGATAAGTAACGAATTTAAAGTCGAATTTTAACGGGAAACGAACAAAGATTGGGAAATGGCCGTCGTCTCGCTGATCTCACACACAGCCCGCTTCTGCAACTTAGAAATCTCAAAAAAGTTCGTCGCAGCGGTAAATCCCCAACAGGGACGCGAAACTCGAAGAGTACAAAATATTGTTTTTGCAGTATATTCTTCAAGATAACTCTGAGAGCATGACAAGCTCCCAGACAGCAACCGACATGCATGTTGTAATTTGAAATTTAGAAATACACATAACTCGCTATGTTCGAAAATACAGCAGATGGCTCACGTCATTTTATTAATAAGCGATACGTAATTACGATTAAGGGAGGAAACATCATCGTTGCCTGTTACCTGTTTCAAACGCTCCGATATATTTTCAGGATTTCTTGTTTACATTAGCGCGATATTTGCATCACGTTATCGAGCGTCTCTGCGATTTAAATAACTTGGTCACTTGTATAGCAAGTTTTAAATAGAAAAGAAAATAAATTCTTCAATTCCTGCCATTTAAGTAGTTGAAAAGAAATTCTATGTTTGTGGTATTTAAAAGGGGTACCTTCAAAAAATCAGTTTAGGTATTAAAAATTATCAGAAAATTATGAATATCTGCGGATCTTCAATGAAAAATTGAGAAACCTACAAGATTTGTATTTTATTTTCTATTTTTTTCTTTATAAAGTGCCATTGCTTTGCAATTAATTATCTTTAATATTGTCTAATGTTTTTGATCAAATATATTCATTTCTTTTAAAAGAAATCCTGAAATTAACGAATCATCAATCATTAAAATGAATAAGCATTGACAAATTCTAAAATTGAACAATTACCTAAAAAAAAAAAATATGGCGACATTTTCTTCGAAAATCGTTTTTATAAAACCATCGAAATTGGTAAAACCAAATTTGGAAAAATTTACACATGTTTATGCCCAGAATTAGCATGTCTTGATTACGATACACGAAAAAAAGATGGACAAACGGCCCATATTACAGCAGTGTGACGCGATCGCTATAAATCCCAAGTGATCGATATATTTTAAATTACTTAATCGATGCTTTAATATCATTATCGTAGCATCTACAATCGTATAATATGGTACCATTTAGAATTTATCTATTAATCTTGTACGTATAATCGTTGATTTTGATTTATTTCCTAGCATTCAATGGGGCTTTATCAGGACAATAAATGAATTTAAAAACGTATTAAGTATAGTAAATTTCCTTCAATATTAAATTTCCCCCGCCGTGTGTGCCATTTACGTAGTGGGATTTTTGCATAGTACAAATGTAGATAAGGCTTGTTTGATATAAAAATGCACCCATTTTGCTAGATTGTATGCGTAATAAATTACGAGTGTTGGTTTTCCCCATCTATACGCGATGTGTAATTACCGCTAAACCTCATTTAGCGTGTTAAAAACAATGTTGATTGGTTGATAAAATTGCCTGAAATTATTATAAAAATGTCGATTAGGTTTTTTTTGTTATTTTGATATTTTTTACATGAATATGCTAGTTAACTATTTGATTAGATACAATGAGGAAGAAAAGCCTGTCGCTAGTTATGTATCGATAATGTTAATTCTCAATACTAGATAATGTTTTATTGCCAATTCTATTATAATTTAATTACTATTACTTGAAAAACATGTGTAGAAATTAAAAATTAAACAATTGCATATTATTTTACAGAATTTTAGTCCACAATATTGCGAATGAATTAGTTTAGAATTTCAGGATTTCAGAATTATAAAAGTTTCATACAACTATAAATCTGCTTTGTTCTGGATGCCTAGATCACATCAATGTGTATCTCAAACAACACAAAAGTATCGGCAACCTCCGCACCACACAAGTTTAATTAATTAATTCGGGACGGCCGTTTCGAGGATACGGTGACCGGCGAGAATGTGGATCATTCGTATCCTCGAATCGGCCGTCCCGGATTAATTAATTAAACTTGTACGGTGCCGAAGTTGCCGGTACTTTTGTGTTGTTTGCCATACTACGCCACAGTCCTTGCTATCATTATTTATGGGTATCTTTCTCTAAATGCGGTTCTATACACGATAATAAATTGGTAAATTTAACCTTCTTGAATTTCTTGACGTGTATAATACACTATAATCGACCAATTTATCAATTTTTAATTTGTTGATCAATTTATTGACCGAGTAACTGCTCTGCGTAATACCGCTCTAATAAGACACGGCGTTTTCGGCAACGCCAGCCAACCATACTAATTCAAAATTATTGCTAAAGTAAAACCTTCCTTCGGATTATATATATTAATTTATTATTGAAATTATAATTATGTTTCCGCATATGCAACGCTATATTTTGTTACAGATCTTTATCGTAAGTTGGAAAGCAAACAATTATTTAATTGCAGAGTCTTGTACACTGATAACACTAATAATTCTCGCTTTAAACTCATATTTTATCTATAAATAGCAAGTTTAAAACTAACTGTTGACCGCATTATGTTTCTCCTTGTTACAATTGTTTAAGGATTTTCTTATCAAGAAGCATAATTACATAATTTCGTGTTAAAAAGAAAGATGCGTTGGATAATGCATTTTATTTATAATTTTAATGTGGTTTTTTGCATTTCCTTATTTAGGTACTTAATCCTATGTATTTGTCAATGATCTCATTAAAATTTGTGCGAAATATGACGTTGCTATAAATGCTCATTGCTTTGTAATGGAAAAACAAATATTCGTTGCTTGTTCACGTTATGCATGTTACGTTGGTGATTTTCTATTAAAACGTACTTTACCTACCTTTGATTTAAAAGCTGTAACAAAACATATTTTGTTATTGTATTTATTTCTGAGATTCGGCAATGTTTTATTAAAAGCTCCATATAATAGTATAATTGGCACCAACGCAAGGTATTGGAAAATCCGCTTAACTGTTTAAATTTAAATGTCATACATGTTTCCCAGAAAAGAATTTTAATCATGACAATTGTCTTTCCTAGTAAATAAACAAAATCTATATTAAAACGCAGCAAAACAGGATTAACTGTTAAAACCAGCAACTTATAAAAAAAATTAAATTGCATAATATTGCGTAAATTCTATTAATGGCATTAAAGAAGTAGAAAAGAAAGCTACAATCACTGGGTATTTATAACATTAGCGATTTCCTAATAATCTCAAAAGCGTTTAAATTGTGAATTATAGTCAGGCTCCTTTGAACGAATAACCTTGGATTCCAATTGAGTAGAATTGTCCCCGTTTTACCGCAGAAGGTTCCATCATTCATACGGCGTATGAATATGCTTTTCCTATTTCTCGAATAAAATGGTACGCGCGTCTTATGCGATGAATTTATAATTATAAGCTTCCTAGTAGCACCAAGTCATCATTTTCCAAATTACACGTGGCGCGTTGCATGTAAACAACGGATTTCCCAAAGTCGAATGTGTAAATGCCCGCGTATAATAATTGAGATCTCGCATAGTATTTTAAATTCTACGTTCGTTCTTGATGTGCTTCTAATGAATTTTTAGGAACGAATAATGTAGGTGGATCAACATACACTATGCTCCAAAAATAATATACAGTACAACCGATAATCTCGAATTTCAGAATTATATCTCAAGAGGAATTCGATCAAATTCAAAAAACTTGGAAGCATATTAAACCGCAGGTTCCATTTTGACCTCATGTTTATTCCATCTCTCTTTTCCTACTGCCAACCTTAACCCGATAAAATAACTACATGGCAATGGTGGTTGCTAAGAGTAGGCAACCACCATTGCCATGTAGTTATTTTATCATATGTAAAAAGGGAGATGTAAGCCCTTTTTACATATCTAGCCTCTAAGGTGGTTTTACCGACCTGCCAGAAGAGGTAGCTTTTTCGTTCAAAGTCCTGGTCTATGCTGTTAGAGATTGAATAGTGCTCTTCGGAATCTCAGTAAATGGAAAATTATCGAGGCGGCTGCCCAATCGAACTACTTTGAATTTCTTCAGTTCGTTACTTGCATAGATTAAAAAAACTAAATAGTTTTTCTCCATGTTAATACCAAGATAGCAATCCCCATGTTGTTCGAATGCGTAGTAGCGTTCTACCTCCCTCTACTTCATAGATGCGAACGCACCCAGAGTGGTAACTGCGGACTTGAATCAATGTGACCAATATACTTACAATTAAGACAGCGTTTGTTAGTCACAGAGTATGCCTAATATCAAAAGAGAGGATGTACTAAATCCTCTCAAATAGTTGTCGTTGTAAACTTACCTTTTAATAAAAATCACCATGCTTTTTGTTTAAAATTTATTTAAATTCTCCTGGGGGAGAAACTTGAAGATTAAGAAAACATTTAAGAGACACACAAATTTAGTTATTTTACGCTGGCAAACGACGATGAAACACCTTGAAATGCACTCATATTATATCCAGTATTTTTTTCATAAATTATTGAAACTGGACCAAACTTTTGGTATTCATTATATCCATAAAATAATAAAACCGTATTATATTGCCGTTTAATAAATTACCACCATATTAATTTTTACGACGGTAGTAAATTCCTCATTTGAATCGCCTAAAATCCTTTTGTTAACATCACTAGACGTCCATCTTGGAAAAGTTGCACTTTTTTTAACGATTCATATTTTATTGCGGTTTTTCAGTAATTATGATTCGTATCGTAAATTATCTTACTTTTACATAGTAAAATCGTAAAATGTAAAAAAAAAATTGATAGTATGTGTAGTAAGAGCTTGTGATGGACCTATGTTACCTGCTAATGCGAAGTCCAATTTAATAACAAACAAAATGGCTTCGTAATATCTTCATAATCGCAAAGTTGATTAACATCGGACGAAATTATTTTGTTACACGTTTTGCTCAATTGCTGTTTTGTTTTTAGGAATTATTTTTGGAAATTGTTAATAATTGTCCCTAACAAATTAATTTTTGTTTTGGACAATTATGCCAGTTGTTATGTGACACATAACGTTTTTTTTTTTTTTTGTACAAAATGAATAAGAATTATTTCTATTTATTTCTTGAAACATAATACGCATCTAGCATAAATCATCACTACTTGAATACAAGGTTAACATCTTCCAGAAACAACCTATTCGCATGCTCCCATATTTATAGAAAACGTACTTTGTTTTTTTGTTTCTTGTATGTTGTCCTACAAAAAATCTCTTGCAGATAATCAATTAATCTTATCTACATTTTTGTTGGTTGACTTTCATAAATGCAACTTGCCAAAAGAATATAATTTAATGTAGAATACTGTTTAAAAAAATTCAGAGAAAGCTGAAAAGGACACGCTATTAGATAAAATGAATCTATCTATTTGTTGTGGTAGAAATAAATATTCTAGATAAAAGATTTTAATAAGTAAAGGCCTATTTCAACTGTTTTTTTTTTTTTTTTTTAATAACATTGAAAGAAGCAACAGAACCTAAACAGAATAACAAATGTTTATGTAAATTTAGTTGACTACAAAACAACTATTTCATTGTGCATAAATACGTATATGTACTACGTTGCATGGAATATTCCCATATCTTCAAGAGTACCTTTTTCATTTTTCATGATAAGGTCAATTGTTCAAATTATTAAAAGAGGCACCTACTATTTTTCAAAAAATGCTTTTATCTTCAAATTTAACCCTCGATCTTTTTAATTAGATTTCTCCCACTGCTTTGATTTCAGTTTGTAATATCCCATTTTTTTTAGATCTTTTCCACATAGATAATAGGGTCAAATTGAAATTATATTATTTATTTATTATTATATTGATATTTGGAATCAATGAACAATAACAAGCGTATTCTATTACAATCAATTTTGGACATCCACGGATAATCTATTATCTAGAAGCATGTGTTAGCTATACTTAGCTCGTCAGCGTGTTCCATTCAAAAAAAATGGTATGATCAGAATATAGTTAAGCCTCATTATTGTCACCTCCAAAACGGTTTTTCCAAAAAATATAAAATTTCCAAATAGCTAATTTTTATCCCAAAAAATAACCTAATTGCAGTTATTTATCTTAACACCATCATCTTATTATTTATCAACTCGTTTAGTAGGACGGTATCAGATTTCGTTCAAGTGATCACATGCGTGTACGTAATCTGCATTTACCGCAGCTCTATTTCGGCATCTTATAAACCAAAAATCATCGTTCGACGATAAAAACAAGAAAAAAATAGACGTGCAACGTCATAGTTCTTGCAAAAGATATAGAAATACATTTTTTTGCGTATCATAATCAATTTTGCTGCAAAACATGACATACACGTTTCTACAATTAAATGTTTCGATAATAGAAGTGCAACTTGGGGGACGCAGCGATAGGAATAAATTGGAAGGTAATAGTTTGGACCGTTGCGTAAAATGACTTGCATATTGCCTTGCTGTTGTAGAATTGGAAAAACGATTAAAAAATATCACAAATTAATACTATGCTGATTTCAAAGTTAAACCGATTCATTGGTTTTTATAAAGAGTATATGCAGCGAATTAAGATATTAAGAGAAATAAATTTTGCAGAATTTACTGGACCGGCGTAACGTTAATAACTAATTTTTTTTCAGGATTTCTTTTAAATTCTGCCGTTAAAAATTTGATTCAAGCAAAATTAAGTTTGGAAGCAGCACACAAGCCCTACATTATTGTATTACCTGATCAATTTACTTCTTCGTCTATTTTGTCTAAATCTTTATATTTACTTTATCACATTTATTTAATAAAATAAAACCGATGAAAATAGTTACTTGGTATTTTTTAAATTCAACGATTTAAATTCGTAGTTTCAGCGATAAATTCGCATGTATTGCACTAAATTTGGCAAAATTGGTAAATATGCTCTTTATTGGTGGAATTACCAACGCCGCATCCAAATGGTATTATCACAAACTACCCTCTCAAAATTGCTGAAAATTACCAAGTGTAAGTACATACGAGGGTAAATCATTAATTACTGAGTCTAGATAAGAAAACATAAAGTTTTCGGTAAAATATATTTTTTAACGCATTCTCCTTCTAAAGTTAGCTTTATCAAACTGTTCAAAATATGTTTTCGAGTGTTTTATTTGATTTGGGCTTTTAGGTCTTTGATAAAAAAAACAAAAAGCTTCTTTTCAGTTGATTTATTTTATTTTGCCACGTTTCATTGATCCATTTTCGTCGATATTTATTAAATATCACTTCTTTATTTTATTTTCTTCCGTCATTAATTAAAAAGAAAAAAAAACCGGATTTTTACCAGTCGGTTTCGTTTTGGTTTCGTATTGTATTAATTCAAAATATGCGTTCTTTTTTTTTAACCATTTGTTTTGTTCTTTAAAACCCATTGATCGGTACTTTTTTTTCATGGTTTAAAGCAGATTAATAGCAGTTCACTTTTTTATTCAAATAATAAGCGACGGTTATGTTTTGAAGGATCACCAACTTAATAAACAAATAGCATTTTTTTACCAATGCCGCTCTCTTTTGTTAGGCTCGCTAATTACTAATCCACCCTCGTATATGTCTTTATTGGTTCTCCAAAATGTACTGTAGAGGTTATTTATTTCTAAGCAAAAGTACTATTTTGTTGTGTTGTTTACTGCTGCATACCTGAAAACAGGAAAATACTGGCATGCTTTAATTACCTGAAGCCACAAAAATATTTACTATAAAATTTGTAATCGTAATTTTTTTATGTTTATTTATTTTTTTTAGTAGTATAGTAATAATTAAATATAATATATAATAAAAATATGTTGATATTTATTCAAAATAAGAATATTTTGAATAAACTAGTTTTCGTTTCTCATTTCTTTTAATACTTTTTAATCCTATGATTTTAAGGCGTTGGTTCCAAAATAAAATTGCAAAATTCTATTTCCCGAATTGAAGTCATTGGCACTAACGACAAGACTATCTGTACTATGAGGAATTCCAACATTCTTCAATGTTTATTTTTCATACTACAACCGCTAGATCACGAAAATAAATAATACACCATCCATTGTTTAGATACACTGCATACTTTTGTTATTCTTTTGTTTTTGATGTGTAATGGCAATTATTCAAGGTTGCAAAAACGTCTCATTCTGCACGCTTTGTGGGACGTTATGAATCGTGCTATATTAACATTACCGAGCTGTAAGGAATATGTGACTCTTTTTTAAAGAAATTCTAATTCGTCATTTCACCAGGCATGTTCTGAAAATCATAGAGCCGCCATTACCTACGCCTTTTTAGAGTACACGCGTTTGACCTTGCGGCTTCGTTCAAGGTCGCACCGTAGCAACAGACTAGTAGATCGATCCAACCAATTGCTGGTATATAAAATAACGTGGAGCTATTTTTTTATCAACTGTTTGCGTAAGAGATAAGGTGATCGTAAGGAGCTGATTTTCGGAGATTTTATAAATTTATTAGGTTCCCTATTGGTAAATTCGTTATTTTTGCAGTTAGTGCGAAATGCGACAAATATAATGAATATCCCCATGCTTAACTTTGGGATTGTAAATTTCTAATTTAGTCTGAATTAGAATTAATTAGTTAATTTATTATTACTTAATTTAGTCTAATCTGAAGGATTAGAAGGTAGCAATGGCTTAATTATTGTACACTGTAGTTTTTTTTTTTTTTCTAAGAGGGGGACTTGTATTAAAAAATGGCTACTTTGGAAGGTGTAAAAAAATCCCATCTCTTTATTTTAAATTTTTATATTTTTGAAGATGCTAATAGTTCTCTAAAAAATAAATCCCGGGATAATGCGTTTATTTTGTTAAACTTGAAAAAATTTGAAATAAATGAACACAAAATAAGAAACTGAAAATTGAACAATTACTACTATATGAGATGTTCAAAATTTGCTAATTTTTGTAAAATATTGTCAATAGTAACTCATCGAATTTCTAATTTCAGCCTTTAAATCTTCAAATATTAAGGGGCCTATTTTTCCTAAATTTTAACGGATAAATGGGCTGTAGATAACTTTTTTTCGATGTCGACGTCAATCCTACAATTTGCACAATTAATACTGTGCTACTATTAAAAAGTATCTGACTCCATAATATTAGAAAGGCAAAAAGTTATAAAGGCCTAAATGTTACTATTTTCTTTATTTGAAGCACCAAAATTTACGCTTACGACGGCAAATGTACTCATTTTAGGTTTTCTCTAGCGTATTGCACATATCAAACAAACCTTATCTATTCGTGCACCTTTCAAAAAATGATTTCGTAATAAAATATCACGATATCATTGATCCCCAATTTTTACGAGCGATGGCAGGCTTTGTATCGAGCGTTTTCAAAAATAAAAAATTTCCATTATTTCTAAAAAAATACGAACTTATTTATTTTAACGTTAGCTAATTATTTATCAACTCGCTTAGTACAACGGTATCAGCTTTCGTTCGAGTGATCACATGCATGGACGTATCAGGGCTGTATGTGGGCATCTTATCATCGTCCGAAAAAAAAAGAAATAAATTTTTTTAAGTATGTCGCTTCAGAAGGTGACCCCTTTCGGCCTTCCATTATTAGTCAATTGTGCTTTAATTTTTGACGACTCTGGCTGATAATATCTTAAAGCCGCAAGTAATATCGGAGTTAATAGAAATTTTGGTAAAGAGCAAAAAGAAGTTTTGTATTCTTATTTTTAAAAAATTGTTATGTTGAGGAGGGGTGTTCCACTATTAACTTGCTGTATTGTTCCTTTTGCTACAGTGCCCATTGGTGTTGAAATTTAATTCTGATCCAGTAAAAATTATTTAAAATAATAAAAGAAAATGGATGAATGGTGTTGAAAATTGCTTACTATTCCCAGACAATAACGTTTTTTTTCCGTAAATTTTTACTGACCTTGGGTGTACAACATAAGCCTTGAGTGTACGTAAGCCTTGTCTTACCACATTTACTTTAAATTTGAAGAATGCATTTTTTTTTAAGTCATCGATTAAGTCATCTATCGAAAAGAAGCAAGTGTAAACAAACAAAAAAAAAAACATCGGATCGATACCTTTGCTATAAAGGATAAGATTCCGTTTTCTTTTTTACAATACGTATCTAGTTGTAAAAGTATTTTGGACAATACAAAATTAGATTATATGCATCCATTATATATAATACAATGTTGTTGTGCCAGTTAAATATGGGAATAATAACCACACTAAATTCTAGGGTAACATCACACTACTTATCACCAAAACAAACAAACAAAAAAACATTAAAAGAAAAAAAAATAAGAAAGCTTTCTCGATAAAAAAAGATCATACACAAAATTTTAACTTCCACAATTGAACGAACTCGGCACATCTTGTTCTTTAAATGACGTAAAGTATCTAAATATGTAAATATTAGCTATAAATATGAGAAGTCATATAATTTTTTTAAAGGAAAATAACTATTTTGTTATTCATTATTGCTAATTGAAACGAATAGGAAGTTGAACGCTTGAACTGAATCGAGTATTGATTGAAGAATACGAGCTATTGGGAACCGCTAGATTCATCCCGCGCATTATTATTAATTAATGAATTTACTATATATTGTATTATTTACGAAGAAAACAAAAATGACACTCAAAATATGATAGCCGTTACTTCCACTGATTGCATATTATATATTATATATATATTTTTCTAAGGCGTCAGAGTGACGTGGGTTTTTAATATTATAAGCTGAACAAAATGTTGTAAACAATTCTTAAATAACGTTAGAGATACACAGATGATTTTTTTTTAATTTACCTCTCCATTAGCAAAGTTTCTGGCCTTATTCTTTGTATTAACGACGATTTCGTTGATTTTAAGAACATCGTTTATATAAAAACAGAAGAAGATGTATGTACCTATTAGCAACATAATTTTATAAAAAAACATTACGTATACCATTTTTACGCGGTGAACGTCATTGATGATGTTGCACACGATTGAATATACAAATATCAATTTGCAGACAGCTGTTTTATAGTATTGTGTGGCAAAAAAAGAAGCTTGAAGCAAAAATTTCTTTAAAAAATGCTAACGCTCTCATTACATTGCAGCAAATATGTAAAGTAAAATTAAGAAATAAACTTTACGTTGCCTTCATATAGAGTAGTGTAGAAATTAGTGTAAGAATTCAACCATCGGGTTTTGCTTTTGTAATACACAAAATTACACACTGTATGTTTAATTAGAAGTTTCTGCGGTAATCATGGCATATTATACAGATTCTAAAACAGACGCAGAATATAATGTTATTAATAATACAAATTTGATGCGTGTATAGTTTCGCGTTACACTAATTTCGCACTGCTACACCAAAAAAAAAAAAAAAAAAAAAAATAATGAATTGTGGAAAATTTATAACGCACAGACTATTAAATCACGTTATTAATGTAAACCGAAATGGTAGGTGTAAACAAGTAATTTCAAAGTCATTCTCAGTGTAACCAACAAAATTTACAATTTGCTGTTTTCAACGCGTCCCACCCTTCTAACGTTAATAATATTATTTGTTCTGAAAGTTGTGTCAACGCTTCTTGACGTGAAAATGGTATATCTTCAGCTTCGATTAGAAACCAAAAAATAATTCCTTTTTAAAATCAGCTTTTTCTTCCATGATTGCAGACTTGTTTCCATACATTTGATAGGCTCTGTATACACGTACTGATGTGTATAGTCTATTTCAAAAAAAAAAAAAAAAAAAACAGATTACGCTGTACAATTACTGTTTTTTTCCTCACTGTAATGTATCTTAAAAGCATGAAACCAATATAAACACATTCAAACAAATTTAATTTTTATTAACGCCAAATTTTGCTTCGAACATTTCTTTTCGAGGAAAGATATAAGCCTAAAGGATGGGTGTACATACATATATTCACTGTTTATGTTAAATATGAATTTATCTCACATTATCCAACCAATCGAGTAAGGTCAGGAACTTTGCATCATACATCTAGTTAAATGCTATGTAAATGTATACAGTATGTAATGTCCCTAATCTCTTCAATTTCTTCCAAAACATTGAAAATTATTGATGATAATTCTCCAGAAAGTAAATAAAATACTTTAAGATAGATTAGAAAAAGAGAAAAAAAAATAAAACAAAGTGTTTATGCTTTCCTTTGCTATAATTACGAAGAAGATATTGTATTAGGTATTATTCTTGTTGTATATAAAGTATATTTTGATAATGATATGTATATATAGAAACTTGTAAATAATTGTATAGCACTTCTAACTTTTTCGTTTCATTTATAATTAATCAACAAAACAAATACCGAATTGTTAAAATTCTATTTGTGGACATTACATGTGTAACATAACCTTCAACAAATTTTACAATGCTTTCAAACGAGCATGCTGGATTGTGGTTAATACTACAGGGAACATGCTCCTTTGCAATCATTTTATAATTAAAAAGAAAAATTGCAAGGTTTACGAAACTAAATCTGATAATTTTCACCGCTAGATGGAGTTGCAACACACCTCACTGCTACAATTGTGTCATCGCGGCAGTAGTCAGAAGATCTTATTGAGAAGTTCGTAAACTTTGCATGAGAGAGCTGTTGTCTTTTTTTATGAAACTTGATTTTCGAAATCAGGGTGCTGTTTAAAACGTTTCGGAAGATCGATTTGGCTGCTCTTCAAGTGTCATAGTAATAATAAGAAGTGACGCTGTTTTGACTGTGATAAAGTCCTTATCAACAATTCATTGTATGATATTGACTTCGTTCAGATGGGAGTACTATCATATATATCTTTATATTCAAAGTAAGGGATTTCAACGGGATCATGTCCGGTGCCTCACGTTTTTTTTTTATACTTATTGTATAGTAGCATGATACAACTACTGTACCATTTTTTTTTTCCATTGTAAAGGACCGAACATGATCGGTTTTAGCCGCGTATATCTCTTGTGATAAGGGACCTTGTCACTAAATATTAGTTTTTTTTTTTTTTCATACATATATAAGTATGTGTTAAAGTTTTACTTTGTTTTTTTTTCGAAACTGTAAAAATATAAAAATATCTATTTACTTGAATATAAAAAAAAAGTACATGTTATTTATTCTGTTGTTTTATTACATTTCATTCCCTTATCGCGCGGCAACTATGACCTCAGGTAAGTAACGCACACTTCAATAATGAAGTACATTAATCTTTCCATTTCTAATAAGCTAAGACTCTATTTATAATCTTTGTTGCCGTATATAACGTGTGATGCAGCCATTAATTAAATCAAGGTTGATTATTATGTAATAGAGGAGATCATTTGTGATGTGAATGTGTTTGCTGGTTAACAAAACGGGAAAAACATGTTTGTATTTTCGTATTGCTAAATTATACCATCAAAGGTAAAAGTGCAAACATTAAACTAGATAAAACAACAAATAGGACTCTGTTTAAATGATGAAGCGTTTTGTATGTTGCCAATTGGAAGTTTTAGAGGCTGGTCTGTACAAAAGCGTAAATTGCTTGAGACCTTTTTGGAAATCAAAGCAACTACAATCAATATTGCTTTCCATGATAAAATTGGTAGAAAACCACATTGTATAAATAAGCACTAAGATTCTTTCTAAACCCTCTCATTGAAGTAGGTGATGGAAATGTTAACTTGGAATAGTTACAATGTCGTTGCTTAAATTTCGAGAAGATAATCTACAAGCTGGAAACCTTTTCACTAATTGTTTTGAGTGTCCAACAAAAATGAATTTTCAAAACCAGCTGAGAATTTCCAAAGTAGCATTGATAGCCCGTACGCTTTCTCACAAAAGAAATTGTAAAATATAATGCTCTTGATTGTATAGTTGGAGCTATTCTAAGAACAATTTAGTGATTTTTACTTTGCCGATCACCACCGCTTTAATGTTTGATTCAGTTTTTTTTTTAGTTGACAAAAATTGTGTATTGGATAATATTATTTTAAGCTTGTTCCAACGTAAGTCACAAAATAGTCAGATTCGATCTGATTAGCCAATCACACTCATTTGGATTTTCACACTTACATCATCACAATCATTTGGATTTTTTTTTCAGCCGAAAAAAAAATCCAAAGTGTTGGAACAAAGCTAAAATAGTTCCTCTTTGACCGACAAGACTAAAAACATTTGGTGTTGTTCCTGCTTTGTGTCCTTTATTTTTGCGGGATTTTCATCGCTTTTCATTTATATGAAAACCATAAATAAAAAAATAATAAATTTCCCAAAAGGAAGCGTTAAATGCAGAGTTCGAACCACCTTTATTTCAAACAACACAAAAGTAACGCCAAACTCTGCACCACACAAGTTTAATTGATTAATCCGAGACAGCTGTTTCGAGGATGCGTCGATCCTCATTTTCAACCGAAGACCGAATGTCATAATTGTTCGCCTTTTCTTCAATTGTCAAACAGATGCAGCGAAAACAATGTAATTGACACCTTATTTGCTTGCATTAATATAAACTCGCCAATCAATTATGTTCGTGTTACTTTTTGATTATTATTCCTGTTACTTTATTAACTAATCAAGGATTAAGTAATGAGGGTTCATATTTACATAATTTATACAGTGTAAATCCATCTTGACGTCAAATTCTAGAAATGGTTCAGGATAAGTACTTATGACGTCACGTGAATTTTTCTCATAAAATAACATGAGCTATCTCATGCAAAGCATAGCTTAAAAGCTATGTTTTGCAACATTGCAAAACATAGCTTTTAAGTAGTGTTTTTATAAAAATATCATGCTATCATACTGCAGGTGTATAAAATACATTTTTGCAAATGCTACTGTAGAAGTTTCAAAAAAAATATATTTTTTTAAATTTACATGGGACAGATAAAAAAAATTAAATGTTATGTTATCTTGTGGAAGTGCTTAAATAGAGAAGTGCCGAATGGCACTTCTCTATTTAAGTATTATTATTATAGAATTATAATAATAATATTTGAGAATTCATAGGTATTTGCAACCGGCAAATGTCCGTTTGGGCAGCGACAGTAGTGCCAAGCACAAATACAAATTGCTGTCGTGTCGTGTCGGGGGTTGTTTCAATTGTATGTGCAGTCAATTGCATGTTGGTTATTTAGTAAATTTAATTTAATGAACACGGAGAAAACCGAAACAAAGGTGAAGATGGAGGAATTTATTTATTTAATCTACATACGCCATCAGAAAGGCGTGGCAGCTTCGTGTCTCGGAAACCGATATTACACAACACGAACCCTTATCATGAGACGAATAAACACGAGTCATTCTAAAAATTTATTCGGTTCCCCTATCTTGCCCATTCTGGTAATGGGGTTTGTTGTATACTCCGCATCAATTGCCAAATACTAATTCGAAACACCTGAAATGTGTGCCTGTAATTAATCGTTTATGTTTAAATATTTACTATAGATGGCAGCACCAATTGTGATTACGTTATTGATTTAGTTAAGTCTCTAATAGATGGCTTTGAATGGAAAATACCACAAAAAAAAACGGTAAAATATTAATGCGACACGTTGAATATAACGGGTGTGCCTGCAAGCCAGTGTTTCCAGGTTTGTTGACTTTTCACTAGTTTTAGTGATTTTATTATTAGTAAATAATAAAATGTAACACTGCTCCAAGCACAGCGTACTCTTTTGCTCTATTCTGCATTCCTAGAGTGGAATAAAGTAATCACACTTGGCCTATTTATGAATGAAATCTATCTGCCATTTGGCCTTCCTAAAACCATTGGAGAACCGTTTTTCTGCTGCCACACGCAGTTCTGCATATTTTTAAATAATTTGTTTTTACGATTGCGTAACTTAGTTTTGCATATTTTTGGATTTGAACAATTTAAAATTACTATATTTAGTTTTTCACTTTGCCAGTTATTGCTGATGATGACACCTTGGCTATTGACGAAACGCGCGTCCAATGCGAGTGAAATATTGCAACGTGGAGTTTCATTGAAGCGTTTCAGCGCCACGAAAGTCGGGTGGTTATTTTGTGTTGATAAAGTGTCAATCATTATTTAATTGTAGAGGATCCTTCTTTTGAATTCGGCTATTCAAACGCAACGCTAACATTTTCGTATTTAACTCAATTGTGCACCAGGCCGTAGATTGGAAAATTCTTAAAATATAAAGCTATCAATATTTCTTGCTTCTTATAATTTCCTAAAACATATACCAAGGTTGGCTCCGTACTAAGCCTGCTGAAACGAGTTGCGATTCAGACTTGACAGACTCGTGTTTATTCGTTTCATGAGAATGGCTTCGTGTTGCCTACTAGTTTCCCCGCGAGTCGACAACACGAGTCTGTCTAATCTAGGAAGTGTACTCGTTTGTGCAGGCTTACTCCATACCTTTTGAAGCCACTCGTATATTTGTTGCCTCAAACTAATCGGTGCCGCATAAGTTAAGGAAGAAATGCTTAAACTTGGAATGTTTAATTAACTAATAAAACGCAAAATCATATGTAAACTTTTATTGAAGAGCTGTGCTTTCACAAAAAAAATATCTACAAATTAAATAATAGTATCATATATCAATAGTCGTATATTATTTTTATTTGTGTGTATATAAATAAATATTAAATCACCATTTCATACTATATATTAAATATATGTAATAAGTATATATATAAAGAATAATTTATTTCGAAACGATCGAAATGATCTCTCGGCAAAAAGAAAGAAAACGAAAAAAAAATGTAATATCATATTTATTACTTAAATTTATTCAAATATTAAAATTCTCTCATCATAGAATTCATAGTTACCATCGTGTATCAATAATATAAATTTCATACAGCTATTATTATAGTAAATAGTCAATAGTAAAGTAAAATTCAAAATCCTTTTCTTTCTATATTAAAATATACACCTTTTAAAAGTATTATAATTAAATAATAAAAACAGTACCATTGATAAGTAGTACCAAAAGAACAAAAAAAAAACAACTATTATTTTCGACTAGCCCAAAGCAAGACACTAGTAGTTTGTTTCTCCTTTTAAAGCAATTCTAAATGCTCCTTTAAAATTAATAATAGAATATATTATATATTACATGATTATACTTACGAACTACTTTTTTTCAGCCTACAGAAAATTATGTGTCAAGCGACTCGTTATTAATTCAAATAGCAGTTCTATTTCGACGTTTTTCTATATATATATGTTTTAAGTTTAAATAGTTTCTTGTTCGTTCAAACAGAGAAAATAGGTATTATATATCAAACATGTAAGTTTTTACGAAAATATGTTATTCTATATGGTTTTTTCTTTTAAAAAAACTCTTACCGAAGCTCCTGATCGTTCAATTTTAACGAAGAGAAAATGTAATATTTTATTTAGATTTCCCGTCTATCATCGCTTTACATTCAATAGCGACCGTGTGAAATTCCAGTTTTTAGATTTTGCCCTCGTTACATTGACGACCAGGCAGTCAATTTTATATATTTGCAAATATAGTAGTCGAATTTACTAAAAATAAATATCGTATTATCACACCGATGAAAAGTATAATCACATAGTACCTAAAACAACGGGTTACGGGTTAACAGTTCGCCGTAAAATTTCAACACAAACCCGCCTTATAATTGCTATAACGGTTTAAATACATTCACAAACATTTCTACATACTAGAGGGCACTTTAATCGTTATTTCCTTTCGTCGCCTTGAAATTTTACGGCAAAATTCTCATTTCGCTACGATGATGCATGTTTTATCTATTGCGGAATTGGGGTATTCCTCTATTATGTGACGTTGACGTTGACAACTTACATGCGTAAATATGGAGATAGCACACGTCTTCTTGGTTCTGCCGCGTTAAAAGCTATAGTACTGCAGTAGTAGTAGTAGTAGAAAAACGGTCATTAAAATAGTAGCTACGTAAATAGTGTGTAAAAAGTATGCAAGTTTTAAAATAGGCGGGAGCGCTTCTTCAGTTCGTTTCTGCGCCATGTTGGTAACCTGTAGAAATCAGCGCGACCGCACATAAATATCGTCTCGAAGTCTGCATCCGATAGATGTCTCTGTAAGAATAAAAATAATACTTAGCGAACGTAACAAAAAAACGTTGAAATGTTAATCATCTCCATGGTTCGTAGATATCACCTGTGAAGGCTTATTTTATAATTACATATCATTTGGCGTCTAGCCAAAGGAAAACTGCTAATTCAAGTAGAGTTGTTACGTTCAAAAGGCCTGGAAACGCTCAAATAACAACGTAATCGATGTTTTTTGGGAAAAATCCAATGCAAGCATGCCAATTAATGTTTTGAAATTGGAAGAATACATTGGATTGCGCATCTTCACCAGGACGACTACTCTGAGGCCTATCACGAACATGTCCTTCTTCTCGAAATTTATTGTAAATTCTACTCACAACGAGAGTATTAATTGGAACACGATCTGGATGAGCGTCATTAAATAAATTGGAAACTTCTCTAAATGAACGGGTTCTACCTCCAAAACCAAATAAGTATTTCGACACGTTCTTTTCCAGTTAAACCTATTGTTCATAACTTCCAAATAAATTCGATTGAATTTATTACGTTTTGGAGTCGAGGACGTGGACGTGGACGTTTTAGGCTATCTAAATTTAAGCTTTTGATGATGAATGTTCAGGACGGCCAAAAACTGCAGCGAACCGATAATATCGGGAAACTTCGCCAAATGGTGCTAACGATCGTAGAATTAAGGTTAGAGAAATAGCAGAAGCTGTGAGCATCTTGGAAAAACGTGCTTGTCATATTATATTGAATGAAAAAGCTAACCGCGCGTTGAGTGCCGCGCTTGCCCGCTCACGGCCAAAAACGCATTCGAGAATAAACATTTCCAAAGCTCTACTGAAGCAATTTGAGCGAAATAAGTCGGAATTTGGACTTGGCCGGATTTGAAGAAGGTTTTGTTACAGTGATCGCCATGACAAATTTTATCGCCTATTTTGCAAAATAGAACAACTATTGTTTGAACAGATTATAGAGATGAAGACATCTCAACTCAATATGACTCCAGTATGAACATTTTCAGTTACGAAAATAGTGCAAGAGCGTCAAGTGCAACGCAATGGAAGATAAACATATCATTGATTAACCAAAAAATAATGCTAAGATAGCTTGGCTTCCTCATGGTATTGATGGAATAATTCACGGCAAACGCAATAAAAGGAGAGAGAAAAAAATACACTAACACACGGACATGTTTCTGCCTACCCGGCGTCATCAGCGTGGTTTCGAGAGTATTTTTCATATCTCTACCTTCTATCGCTGTTGCCTCACAGTTAATACCACAACTTTCAAAACGACAAACTCGACATTTCTTGGCGCCCTCTAATGCCAAAGAAACGCATGCCTGCCGTTCAGGAAGCAGCGACATAAACCGGGTACTGTTCCCCAACGTTTAAAATCAAGATTATCACTGTATAAAAATACGTACCTCCAAATTTATCCTATCAACATCGGCGGGTAGACGATAATTGGTGGTCAGCAACAGATGGTAGGGGTAGATCTTTGCCGGTTCGTTCAGTAACATGGTATGTGCCATATTGGGCAGTGATCGTCTTACTTGTGACGTGTACCCTCCTGGGGACCGTCCTAGCCCCGAGTACGTTGTTGACACGATCATTTCGGAATTCTGAACAAGACCAAAACAACACTAGCGTTAGAGGTAATCGTCAAACACAAACGAGGAACAAAAAAGCACGAGATACACCAACAATATATAATCAAAGAAGAGAAAAACATCGTGGAAAGCGTAATAATACTCGTGTAGAAGTAGTAGAAAAAAGGTTTTGCTGTTGATGAGAGCGAAAACGACTGAAAATCGTGTCATAACAACAATAACAACAACAGTAAAGAAAATAAATAAAATCAAACGATGTTCGAGCTTTCTCGAGAGATCGTACGATGTCAGTTTGTTTGTTATAATTGTAAAAGGAAAATTCAAAGCGAGTACGTAGTTGGCAGAAGCTAGATCATTATTATTCTGTTTAGAGAATGAATTAATGAGTAGTATAAGTAAGAACTGCTAGAAAGCGGCACTTTTACATACCATAGCTCTTCGGTCAACGTCCGTCATGGATCCGATGGAAACTAGAGAAAAAGTACAGTATTCATAGTCAGTAATCCAAAACAGTAATTAAAAACAATTAATAAGTACTAGTTATTAAAGAATTAAAAAAATAATAAAAGGTTTGTTATTCGATAAAACGGGAATGTATTAAAAAATAAAATAAAACAATACTACAAAGCCAAACAACATGCAAAGCTCATGCAATATCTACACCTGAATCGAAGCAGCCACAAAGCAAAGATTTGATGTGGTGGTAGTACTGAATAGCAAAATATATTCTCTGTTTATTCTATAGGTTGCTAAAGGTAGGTAATTATATAATACCTAGATGCTAAGTGATGATCAAGAATGAGGTACACCTAAACTAAACGACATTCTACTTATTTTTTAAGAATCAAAGGTTGTACGTACAACATTTGATTTAGAAAAGAATAGGAAATAAAAAGAAAGTGTTAAAAGTACTTCGAAAATCACAGTAGGTGATTTTAATTGCAACTTTCTCATATTATCTACTGAGACCCTTAAGCTCTCTAATTCTTAAAGTATCCTTAGAAAAGGCAAAACAACGTTAGTAGTGTAGATTTTCGCTGGTTTTAGACCAGCCTTATAGGAATTCAATGTGTTAAAGAGAGAGGTTCCCTCCTTATGGGGTTTCCAACGTGTGTAAGAGAGATACAAAATAGACGAGTAAGAGACGGGTGTGACTAACTGGTAAGCCGTCTTACCTGTCTGTCTCACCCGTCTACCTTGTCTCTCTCTTACAGACATTGAAAACACCATAAAGAGGGAACCTCTCTCTCTCTCTAACACATTGAATTCTCAGAAGGCGGGTCCAGAACCAGCGAAAATTTACTACTAACCTTGTTTTCACTACAGTCATATGTTTAGGAAGAAATATCTAAAGAGCAATAAAAACTAACAGAAGACAAAAATGTTCACTACCCTTAAGTTTTTATGACAAAATTGTTTCAATAAAAATTTAAAAATTTTAGAAAACAATGCACTTAACGTACACTACTGCGCATTGAAGTTTGGCCGAATAATAAAAATTTAGGGCAACTATATCAAAAAAATTAATTTATTACTCTAAAAGATAACAACTATCAAAATCAAATTATTTTTTTTTATTAAGGAAATTCTTAAAAATTCTTCTTGACAAAAACGCGCTGCATCGTTTTGGTTAATTTTCTTAATGTATTGACTATAGAAAACCATTAAATTTACAAACAATAATCATTAAAACAAAAGCTTGCGCAAAATGTTGCAATATGTGTCTCAGAAAAGCCATCTATTAGAAATATGGAACAAAATGCATAATTGTCGCGTGTAATATTATTTTTACATACACTCCCGTTCAGAGAAGTTCGGTCAGTTGGTAAAAAACATGAAAAGGTTACAGAAACAAACGAAACTAAAAACAAAATGCAATTTTATTGTATGTACAGGTAAAAAAGACAAAAATAAATAAATAAAAAGTTATTCTGGCCTAACATAACGTACTGAACATTATATTTTTTTTTTCATCGAAAAAACCTCCTTTGCTGTTAATCACCGCTCGAACTATTCTAGGCATTCTTTCGATAAGTTTTGTTAAAACGGATTGTGGAATATTAATCCATTCATGTTGCAGAATATTCCGTAAATGTTCTTGTGAAGTTGGGCATATTTTTCGGATCCTCCTGTCGAGTTCATCCCACAACAACTCTATAGGGTTCAAATCTGGGCTTTGTGGGGGACATGTCATTACTTTCAGGGTGTGCTGTTCTTCTTGCTCCTTTAGACAGTTCTTACACACTAACGCAGTGTGTTTTGGGTCGTTGTCATGCATGAATGTAAAGTTACGGCCTATTATACGCAAGCCTGATGGCACTGCATGATTCTGGAGTATTGCAAAATAATTTTCCTTCCTCATTACACCCTGCACTCCGCATAAATCTCCCGTCCCAGCAAAGGAGAAACATCCCCACACTAACACAGAACTACGCCCTTCCTTCGCTGTAGGCACAATGCAGTTCGGGATCACTTTTCGGTTTTAGATCTTCGGACATAAACTCGTCGATTTTGCCCAAAAACCTCAAACTTTGAGTCGTCACTCCAAAGCACGTGTTTCCAATCATCTAACGACCAATCTAGATGAGAACGGGACCACTGTAGCCGTTTTGCTCTTGTGCCCCGACGTAATAAGGGTTTTCGCATGGCAATGCGTCCATGAAGGTCCGCTTGTTGAAGTCAACGTTTTACCGTACTCGCCGAAACTTGTTCTGCACGGCCGCGATTGACTTCGGCTGCTATTTGTGGCGCTGTTAATTTTCTATTGCGTTTGCTTAATAATACAATTCTCAAATCTTCAGCTTTTGTTGTTTTTCTAGATGCTCCAGGACGAACACGATTTTCTATAGTTCCAGTTGTCCGATATCGCTTTATGGTGTCATTTACTGTTGAACTTCTCATATTTATTTTTTCAGCAATCTGCAGTCCAGAATATCCTTCTTCAAACAGCGTAATAATGCGTGAACGTTTTTCTACACTGGTAGGCTTGCCACGTGCCATTTTGAAGTAAATTTTCTTAAAACTTTCGCGCAAAAACGACAGATGCACACCAACACACGTTTAACAGTAAAACGAAGCAAATTTATATCTTTACGCCCGTGATAAATAAACGAGAGTGATACTGCGGTATATTTCCTAAATGTATTGTTCGTTAATAATCCCCAAACGACCCGTTTCAAAAGATCGATACTTCCGAGAAATTCTTGGAATGATAATAAAAGGGACTTTATTGTGGTTGTCGCAATATTTCTACTTTACATAATAATTTACGGCTTTAATCCCTTAGAAAAGAGTGTATGCTTAATATTTTTCTAATTTTATGTATTAATAATTGTATACAGTGTGATATAATAGATTTTTATTGTATGACCGAACTTCACTGACCGACAGTGTACATAGAGCATGTCCATACCTTAGAAATCAGTACAGATCATATGGAAATTCCTTATGTTGTTACCGTATCAAGTTGAGTATGTTCCAACAGTGAGTTTCGGCATTTAATGTCAGATGTTCAAAGTAAAATGACAGTATTACTGTTTATTGAAATTGCAACACAATTTAAAAAAAAATATTAATTAAAGTAACAAATTGGAAATTTCGGGTATGTGGTCTATTGGACACAGTTGTCGCGTTAGTTAGCGCGAGACATTTCTTGGTTATTTGATTACGTCTATTGCACTAACTGCTATCGCAAAGCGCTTATGTACATACATGTAGTTAGTCACGCGTGCTCCCCATGTATGTGGTGTAGGGGCAAAATATAGTATACCGCGTCCTTAAACAGTTGAGACGTTGAGACGGTGATGCATATGTCTTCCAACGAAACTAAATAAATTATGGGAGCGTATCAACATTGAATAAATAGATAGAGCACTCTTACGACATCATCTCAACGTAAACAGGCTGTCATAAAAGCCAAGTGTGGAGCAATAATCAATAGAGCAGCTCTAAATGTTTAAGCGCAAATTATTCGTATTTTTCTTGACGCTACAATTTCAATAAACAGTTCAATATTCTCATTTCTGTATTTTCTGGTCCTTGAAGGCAATAATAATATTTCTTCTCTCTTTCCAATTAACACGAAAACAGGGAATATATTTTCATAATAAACTAGCAACTTGAAAAATAATTCTTTTTCTTAACACGATTCACGATAATGATACCTTCATAAAACTTTATACAAATACTACAAAAAGCAAAGCGTTTCCTTCTTTCAATCCGTTAATAGACAGAACATTTTACATATGTATATAAATGGCAACTACTGCAATACTTACTGTCAGATTTTCCGCTACTGAAATCAGTACTGTGTGTTTTAACACCCATGCCGCTAAACGAGTAATCGCCCTGTGGATCATCAGAGAGTATTCGAATTACAAAGAAGCACAAACGAAACAAACGAAAACATGTTCGACTATATTTAAGCTAATCGAGTAAAAACAAAAATAAAACGGTGTTTATATAAGGTGCGGTACTAAAATTAAATATTCATGCGTTATTAAAAAAAAAAAACGAATAAATTCACTACTAAATACGTGTAATATACTGTGATTAAATTAGAATAAATAGATTTAATCTAAAAGACATTATTTAGTGATAGTGAAATAGAATTATTTAAAAAAATATGACCGAAGTGAATTATTTTACATTTTTGTATTGTTATAAGTAGTGAGTCCTCGCTGTTTTATATTGCATTAGATGATTTTGTTAATCTCTCAATATGTAACCTCTCAACAAAAAAATATATTAAAATAGTTACAATTTAAATGAACATCTTGTTACAATATTTATATTTCCTTTTTTGACAGTAAAAATGTAAACAATTTGATTTTCGAAATACAAATATTCAAGAATGGAAAATTATTTTTTTTAGTTTGTTGGGTTTCTCATAACTAAAGTTCGCCACTTTCCGCGCTTCACGAAATTCGCAAAAACTAGACGGACTCGTGTTTATTCGTCTCATGAGAATGGGTTTCCCCGAGAGTCGATAATACACGAGTCTGTCTAGTCTCTGCTAAATTCGTCAAGCGCACGGAAAGTAGCGGACTTTACTCAAAAACAGAATTAATACACTCATTGGTGATCTATACTTATTTCCAAAACAACATCAGCAGCATTTTAAAATCTCATATTTTGTTAAAGAAACTTCGAAATATCGTCGTTAATATTTTAATTTTTTTTTAAATATTTATGCTTATATACAGCGGTGATCACATAATTAAGAACTTTGCTGTTTACTTCCGAATTAAATTGGGAAGTGATACACGTACTAGAATGATTTGTTAAAATAAAAATAGAAACTTAAACGTAAGAAAGTATTTAATTTACGTGTCTTTAATAACACCTTCTATAAAAGGAGGCATAATTAATATTGCAGGGAATTTAGCAATTTGCTGCTCCACAGTGTAGGATACTTAGTAACAAAGAAATACTTTTATTTTGCAAATTGTTCTTAATTATTTGACCACCACTATATGTCTTCAATTTTTAATAAATTATTACAAATAATTTTTACCAACTCGGCATTTCTACTATTTATTCAATCTCAAAAACAAAACGCCAACAACAAAAACTTAAATAATTAACGGTAATAAAACAAAACGTTCATGCAATTCAGAGAAATAAAAATATATAATTTTTTTTAAAGTTCACTTCCACAAAAAAAACGGCAACGTATGGAACTTACTGGAATATGAGTATAACTACCGGCGGAAGAGCTGAAAGTATGCGACCTAGGCGCTAAGCCATAGCCGGGCTTAGGTACCTGACGAAGAGAACTCACAACTGAACCGAAAAACAAAAGAAACCGCATAAGTTGAAAAAGATTGCTATTGACGTTAAATATAGACTTTTCACAAACTATCTACTATTACATGTATAATTTGTTAATATTACTATAAACTCAATAAATATCCTACTCAAGTGTATTTAGTGTTAGTGTTTAGTGCACCTTTCAAGAGAAAATTTCTTTTTTAACTTTGAAATGAAACAATAAAAAAGTAAAAAGTTCCTCTTTAAAGGTAACAAGTACTTACATATCCGTTACGTGTTACGGGTAATGTGGAAGATTTTAGCCCATATCCTGGTTTAGGAACGTTTCTCAATGATGACACTACTATACGAATACATAAACAAAATAAAAAATAAATTTGGCAAATAAATGAAAAAAAATTAAGGAAGTAGATTGGTATTTGTTCGTAGTTCTGTACAAAAATTGAGATGTGTAAACACGCAAACAAGTGTCGCAAATACACAAGAATAAAAGTAAAAATGCACACAGCAACTATGCCAGAAATCGCTACTAATATCGGTATTAAACAGGACGAAAGACAAAAGTAAACAAAGAACCTACTTAAATATTATCGTTTCCAGTAACGGGGGGATGAAATAAATTAAATCTACTACTTACACAAAGTCTTATTATTTTTTTAAATATAAGTCAACACCATGTACATTTTTCTATATTTTTTAAATTTTTAAAGGTAAATATTATGTAAATGTATATAATTATAATCAAGAAAATCTTTGTTAATTTGATTATAAATTAACATAAAATAGTGATTTTATGCATACATAGATAAGACAATAACTGTTTGTATAAGAAGTATCTTCTTTATAAAATAACAAATAAGCTTCAAACTTAATAAACAGTGAAATCAATGTTTTTTTTTGTTCTTTTCTAGAAAGCGCCACTTAACGAAGTTATATTTCATAATTTATTTAATAAAGTATAGTATGGTGATCCCTCGTACAAAAATAAGGAAAAAATCGTTTCCGCACGGCCGAAGCTGCACGACTCTCCTACACCTATACCTTCAACCACTCCAGAACTGGCAACCCAATAATTATGTCCTTCAGCAAATATTTTGAGCTTGGATTTTGCAAAATGATGATTACAATTTTCACCAGAGGAAATAACTAATTGACACAACGAGCATGTGTGAGGTACTGAAAACACACATGCAAATTTGGAGAACCATTTTCAGCACCGTTTTTCAGTGAATGTTTGGGGAGAGGACGACATAACAGTGCAGCGTATAAAATTTTCTTGCAAGACCAGATTCCGTTACTCCTTGAAGACGTCCCTCTGAATTTACGTCAGTAAATGTGGTACCGACAGAAAGGAGTCCCAGCGCTTCATGGCCAAGTTGTCATAGATTTTAAGTAACTTAACTCATAATTAATAATAAAATTAACCTATTGTTTCTGTTATTTATATTGGCACTTTGAACACTGAAGACATCCACTTAGCCAGGACATCGGGCGCCTTTGAGATATCATTACCCCTACGTCTAGAAAGCATCTAAAAATGTACACCTTCACCATTCGCTAAATTCGGAGTAAGAAAAATACGGAAAAACGAGAGATGCGAGCCCGGGTTTCGAACCCTGTATCCCTGAGATTGATAGCCAAGTGCGTTTCTCTAATATTCAGTGTGAACTCTAAAGAGTGTCAGATTTACATCTTCAGGAGTTCCACAATCACACTTTGGATTTTCTAATAAATTTTGTTTATGAAGACGCACCTTCAACTCGTTAAATCTTAGCGGACACTAACAATAAAACATTAATTCTACGAACTATATACACAAAATTATGTATTGTATTTTCATCATGATCTTCCAGATGGCACAAAGTACAAAGACAAACGTATCTATGTATACATAAAATTCAAAATTATTCATGCACCATATACACTTCGCATGCTCCTCACCTTTTAAAGACTACATTAATGCCAATCGCTCTAGAAAGTTGTAGACTTTATCTAATCAATTAAATATTTATTTATACTATTTCACTGTTCAACATTAATTTCGTTAAATCAATTATATAATTTGTTATTGATCGGTCAGTATAAATTAAGTATTAGTTGACAAACACGCGCCAATTACAAATCGCTTACCATTATAACTTGGTGTTTGACCTATGGATCTTCCTAAGGAAGAACGGCAGCTGAGGGACCTATCGAAATCGTCGTCCTCGAACGGTTTGGGATGATCTAAGTTTCTAGATGGACTTGCGCCGATGGGTGAGTCGTAACGAAGTCTATTGTTTGGTTCTTTACTAGCGCTAGGTGTTCTAAAATGATATCAAGTATGAGTAAGCGAAGGAAAATTTAAGTGAAACTAAAAAGGACATTTTGATTTACCTCGATGCATTTCTAGGATCTAAATTGGCAGCCTTCCTTTGTTTAACCTTCTCTCTTTCTTTCACTTCTTTAAGGAACACTTTACCCATACCGGACGATATTTTCGTCAATTCGGCCTCTTCTTTCTTCAATTGCTCGTCTTTTATTTCTCTCGAATCGGTCTCACCATCGACTACGTCTTCCTCGTCGGAATTCGGTACACCCTTGTAGGAATCTGACCAACGTTTTCTACGTTCTGATGGGAAAAGTATGTTATAATTAAAATCGTTTTCTCACATTTGGTCGCAAAGATGACAATGAAAATCCACGAATTACCGAAACAATTGTTCCGAATTAATCGAATAACGTGTGATGAGGAGTGCCAATTATTTAATGTTCAAAGATCAATTCGCTTTTAACCATTTATTTTAATAATACAAGAAAATTAAATTACCTGGATCTGTATATGGATAAGGCGGCGCCGGAAAATCGTCCCTTTCTATCTTTGGTTTCTCTCCAGGTTTCGGCGGTTTAGCGGCCGGGAAATGGGCCAATTCGATCGGTTCCTCGTTATTCATACGTGGCGATTTCGGTCGCGGAGTTTCACTTCTGATAGAGTCTACTAGCACCTTCATGCCCGATTTGGAACCGGGTCTTTTACCAGCACCGAAACTACTACGCACAGAATTTTGCGCTAGAATCGAATAAAGTATAAAATAATATTTACGACGAAATTAAATAGGTTTCTCGTATACAACTGCTTACAGGTAGGTCTGTGAAAATGTGGTGAAGTTGGGGCTTTATCGTAGGGGTCTATGGGTCTGCGCAGGTATCCCTGCGTTGGTTCTTCCGTTAGGTAACTGTACGTGTATATTCTCGATATATCGTCCCCTAAATTCGCCGACTTATTATATTCTCTTAACACTAAACCTGGCGAAGAGGCGTTGGTGTGGTAACTGTATTGCTGAAATGGTTTGAAATATTATTATTTGCTTTTATGAATGGATGGTTATACAAATAAAAAGACTGAAAACTAATGTAATAGAAACCAAGGGTAGGACATGTACCTAGCATCCTAAGGATCTGGTGATACTTCCTAACTTTTCAAAGTACCTAAATAACAGGGCCGGCGACAAATTTTAGGGCCGAATAGGGCTAAATATACAATCCTAAATTTCACGTATTTTTATCAGTTGTCATTAATAAAATCAAAGCTTTAAAGCATAAAAAATACAAAGCTGTTATGTATCAGCATATATAAAAGCAAAAATTAATTTGCCTGTTTTCATAGAAAAAAAAAATTAAAAAAAGCCCCCCTTTTTTTTAAATTTTGGGTTATCCTTCCATAAATACAATGTACAATAAAAATACAATCATTTGGAAACAAATTACCCGATTTCGAAGGATATGTATCAAGTGATACAAATCGTTTTGTTCATATTCTTTATTAAATTTAACCTTCCAAAAAATTTTGTTTGTAGATGTATGGTGCGACTGCTATTAAATATGTAAAAGCAAAAATCAATGGAGTTTGTACACCAAATACAGTCCTGGTAGCTATACAATATTTATAAAATCACTCAAAACAAAGAAGCTTTTATTTAAAGCTTATAAGTCGCTTATTTACAACAGCATATTGCGCAGGACCGCAATGAGTAATTCCTCGTTTATGCATAAATTCATAGAATTATAAAAATGGTTACCGACCGTTATCCTTTTTATGTTATACAGGGCGCAGCAAAGAAACAAAGTAATTACGTAGGCTTTCACGGCCTACGGGTGTCAGTTTATCCTTGTTTTCCAGGCTTGTTGGCCGTGGTAGATAAGCTGTTTTCTAACCAGAGAGGTTTGAAAAGAATCCATCGACCACAGTCAACAAGTCCAACCTTTCCTCGAAGGTTATCTACCCTTTATATGAATTTCTTTGAGAATAAATTTCATTATCATGTATGCAAAATTATATGGAATAAAGGTACTAACTTCATATAAAGTAACTAAAATTAACGGGATGATTAAACATCGAAAAAAAGAGTATAATAAAAACAAACCTTTCTAGACATGCTGGTAGGGCTATATAGAGAACCGGTCAAGCTAGGTGTTCGCGAACGCATGGAAAACTGCAAAATTTACATGCAAACGAAAAATTACAAAACAAATCATAATGTTTATTATATACAAAAATAAAACCAGAGAAACCAAAAAATGAAAACAAAAAATAAGAGATAAAACAAGGTAACATCAAATCAAACTATTAGGTAGGTATTAACAAGCTTAAAAATCCTGTGATCCAATAGAATATTATTACTTCGAAAGATTACTCTCGTATAGAAAAGGAAAAATATCAAATAATTAAAAACATCTCGGAGAAGATATGGCTTCCGGAAATACCTGCATTTCGCTAACTCCGGAACAAGACATCCTGTCGAACTCCCTGGCGGACGTGTCTGTGTCGGTGCAGTGGCCGTTCTCGGTTGTTCCGTTTAGAATCTGGCCGTTCTCGGTCGGTCCCGGTCCGCATCTGGGATGCCAGATGGCGCCACCTTGTAAGTACATCTCTTCGCCGTCGCCGAAGGGGTCGCCGCATTTCGTACATCTGGCGCACGTAGGGTGGAAATGGTGATTATCGCCGGCCTGATGGAACGGAAGTAGGAAAAATAATCAATGCGAGAAGTATACAATTAAAAAAAAAGGAAGCTAAAGAGGGCGGTATTACAATATTAGTGATACGATAGAATAGGAAATTGTAGAACTTTCGACTTTGTACAGTAATATTAACTATGAATATGGTCTCGCAGATACACAAATAGGAATATTGTTACCTACCTGTAGCACTTTACCGCTGATAAAACGGCTACAGTAGGCGCATTTAACACCAAACTGTCTTTGATAATCCCTCTCGCAATAAGGGACACCATCGCGGCCCATATATTCGCCATGCAGTACTGTACTGCAAGAACCACATTTAAAGCACCAAATATGCCACTGACGTTCTAAGGCGACCAACGCCTGGCCTTCCTTTAACTCTTCATGGCAACCGGCGCACTCTACAAAAAAAGAAATGGATATTAAAATCAAAGTCGTAGAAATACGCTGATGTACAGACACAAGTATCCAATGGGTTTTTCCCGGCAAACGGTCACCAATGAAGTCAACCGGAAAAGTTATAGCGGCGATTTTTTGGGATCCGCATAATTAATTATTTTATTTGGAGTAGGAAGGATAATCATGGGATAGTGATGTGGTGGATTTATTTGTTGGAGCGATTCGGCGCTGAATTAAAGAAAAGAAAGCCCCAGTAGTGAAGAAAAAGATTCTCTACCATCATGGCCCACTCACTAGTAATTCTGACAGTAAAACGGTACGAATTCATGGCACATCTACCATATCTCCCAGATTTGGCCACCCGACAAAAAATAAATTTACTAAATGCTTTGTCTTCCTTAATGCAGTTATTTCTCGTAATTTGGACTATTCCCAATTTTGCTTTCCAAATAATAGAATTACAATTTTTCAGAACAAACTATCATAATTATTCATTCAGCAGCAGAATAATTTATTAAATTAAATATAACGTAAATGTAAAGCAATTAAAAGCGAACGTAAACCCTAGAGCTAATATACAGTAATAAAATATCCACTTGCAAATTGACTATAAAGATAATAATCGACTTCACATGTTCACGAGCAGTTCACATTTTTTACGACACGGTTCATATAGTATGCTATACGTATGTGTATATGATACCATACAGCAAGTCCTTGACCAAGTTGAATTCGCTAAATGTATAAATGTAAATGAAGCGAACTTGTTTGTATGTACATTGAGTTATGCAAATTCATCGTATATAGACTTTTGAATACTACAAAAGCGAGTTATAAATAGCGAATTACCTTATTAGTTAGCGTATGCTGATAATCATTAGAAGTGAAACATTTTGTTAAAAAAAAACGAAGATAAATCTAACAAAAAGATACCCAAGCATTGTATATTTTTTCCATTTATTTTGGACCTTCATTACCGATGATTACCGATACCTTATTTGCGTTTAATAAAATAATTATTAGTAAAACAGTAAAGTTGAACACTCTATGTGTTTCTTTAAGTTTCGCAGGAATTTTTTAATTTTTAAGAACATCAATATAGGGGCAGTTATTCGATGCAAAATTCTAAAACTTCAGGAGTGTATTGTACACTGCCGTTCGGAGAAGTTCGGTCGGTTGGTAAAATACATGAAAAGGTTACAGAAACAAACGAAACTAAAAACAAAATGCAATTTTATTGTATGTACAGGTAAAAAAGACAAAAATAAATAAATAAAAAGTTATTCTGGCCTAATATAACATACTGAACATTATATTTTTTTTTCATCGAAAAAACCTCCTTTGCTGTTAATCACCGCTCGAACTATTCTAGGGATTCTTTCGATTAGTTTTGTTAAAACGGATTGTGGAATATTAATCCATTCGTGTTGCAGAATATTCCGTAAATGTTCTTGTGAAGTCCAGTTCATCCCACAACAATTCTATAGGGTTCAAATCTGGGCTTTGTGGGGACCATGTCATTACTTTCAGGGTGTGCTGTTCTTCTTGCTCCTTTAGATAGTTCTTACGCACTAACGCAGTGTGTTTTGGGTCGTTGTTATGCATGAATGTAAAGTTACGGCCTACTATACGCAATCCCGATGGCACTGCATGATTCTGGAGTATTGCAAAATAATTTTCCTTCTTCATTACACCCTGCATTCTCCATAAATCTCCCGTCCCAGCAAAGGAGAAACATCCCCACACTAACACAGAACTACGCCCTTGCTTCGCTGTAGGCACAATGCAGTTCGGGATCACTTTTCGGTTTTAGATCTTCGGACATAAACTCGTCGATTTTGCCCAAAAACGTCAAACTTTGACTAGTCACTCCAAAGCACGTGTTTCCAATCATCTAACGACCAATCTAGATGAGAACGGGCCCACTGTAGCCGTTTTGCTCTGTTGCCCCGACGTAATAAGGGTTTTCGAATGGCAATGCGTCCATGAAGGTCCGCTTGTTGAAGTCGACGTTTTACCGTACTCGCCGAAACTTGTTCTTCACGGCCGCGATTGACTTCGGCTGCTATTTGTGGCGCTGTTAATTTTCTATTGCGTTTGCTTAATAATACAATACTCAAATCTTCAGCTTTTGTTGTTTTCCTAGATGCTCCAGGACGAACACGATTTTCTATAGTTCCAGTTGTCCGATATCGCTTTATGATGTCATTTACTGTTGAACTTCTCATATTTATTTTTTCAGCGATTTGTCGCCCCGAATATCCTTCTTCAAACAGCGTAATAATGCGTGAACGTTTTTCTACACTGGTAGGCTTGCCACGTGCCATTTTGAAGTAAAACTTTCGCGCAAAAACGACAGATGCACACCAACACACGTTTAACAGTAAAACGAAGCAAATTTATATCTTTACGCCTGTGATAAATAAACAAGAGTGATACTGCGGTATATTTCCTAAACGTATTGTTCGTTAATAATCCCCAAACGACCCGTTTCAAAAGATCGGTACTTCCGAGAAATTCTTGGAATGATAATAAAAGGGACTTTATTGTGGTTGTCGCAATATTTCTACTTTACATAATAATTTATGGCTTTAATCCCTTAGAAAAGAGTGTATGCTTAATATTTTTCTAATTTTATACAGTGTGATATAATAGATTTTTATTGTATGACCGAACTTCACTGAACGGCAGTGTACACGTGAAAATAATGTTCCGATTTGCAATTGTTTACAAATTATAGCGTGATTACAAACAAACAATATTGCATAAAGTAACATTTTTTCCATTAAATAAGTATCAGAACTGCACTTTCCTTCTATTTATTATCTTTTCATGAGATATTTTGGAGCGCACTACACATTATGTATCGTTACAAAAACAAAGCACATATGGAAAAACTTTAATTCTTTCCAAGTTACAATTTCGACACACAAAGTGAAAAACAAAAATCCCCCAAATAACATCATTCATTCTTATTTATTTCAGCGCCACCTGGATCCTTACCGCGGTACAAGGCGATACGTCACCGATAAAACAAATTCACATATCTTTTAGCGCCATCTTGTTTATCGTGCCGTAAAGCCAATATAAACAACGAGTAGCGGTAGAGTGGGTGATGCGCGCCATATCGGAATAATTTGTTCATTTCCGTAAGTTTAACATTCGTACAAATATGCAGATGAGTTTTGTAAATATCGGCGCGATACAATACAGACGCTCCGGCAGGACGCGGTACAAACGTATGACGTATGTGCAGCACGATTCGCACAATACGTCCGTGTACGCCGATGATGACCTTTCAAGAGCATATGGGAGCATAAACAGTTTTCACGGTTAGGCATTAAAAATAGCGATTCCTAAAATTTGGAAGCTTTAAAAATAGCGTGTGGGTAGCAAGAGGAAAGATCGGTATAAATATTATTCCTGTGATAGGGTGTGTAGGTCTTTGATTGCAAAGGATGTTTTCGAATCAGGTTTAATTGGTTTGGAATTCGATGGACGTGGAATAGAATTAATTAGGTGAGAATGAGAAACAAAAATACGCGTTTTATATTATTTGAGATAAAATCAAGTAGGTACGAAGATAGAATTTTAGGTTTTTACAAAATGCCTCGAATCGTTTCGTTCAACTTTTGGTAACGAAGCACTATCAGAAAAAACCATTTACAAACTGGTTTGCAGAATTTCGTCGTGATCCTGCTCCCGTCGGCGATGAATTTCGTGAAGGTTGACCAAAATTCGTTGTTACTCCAAAAAAATCCGTGCTGTGCACAACATGATTCAAAAGCATCGGCATTTGACATTATGTCGAGATAGTGCAGTACATTCGATTTCGCATAATTTGACTCAAGAACAAAAACTGGCTCATGTCAGTTATGTAAGTGTAAGGAAATGCTCAAAAAATTCCAAAGAAGAACTTCAGAATCCGTAACAGGTGACGGAAACTAAGCAACAATTAATTATTTGGGTGTTCCCAAACCGAATCAAAGTTCACGAAGCACTTCCAAGAAAATGTTTGCTTCCTTCTTTCGTTGTACTGGGACATCGAAGAATAGTTAATGCTGAATGATATACAATCATTTGTTTGCCGGGAATCATCGATAAATTCCGGAAAAACACTCGACAACATCGCATCACCACAGAACATGACCAAAATTCATTAATTTTGACTGTGAACATCTCTAGTATTACTTTAGATAAGACCAATTTCATAGAAATAATACTAAATTTTCAGAAGAAATAATGAAGATACCAAAAGGTTCGAAACGTTAGATTTTTCACATCTTTTACGCAAAGTCTTAAAGAACATTTAGCGCAACTTGTCTGCAACTGGATGATTGAGATCGATGAAACGTAGATGAGTAGTTAACCTTTAACAATAACATCTCGTATTACATAGTAGCAGATACCATTACCGCCAACTTCATTAAGAACGCATAATGATCTTCGACATACCCATTGTACAATCTGTAATAATAACATTGATAAATGTGTGTAACATATTTATAATTGAGCTTTACAACTCCTATTTTACTTGACATAAACACAGGGTGTCTCGCCGCAGTTCCCAGCGATCGATCGATGATACATTGGAAAATTCTGAAAACTTGGCAGTACACTAAACCCGACATGTGCTATTGAACTAAAATATTTTTAATAGCTGTCAACTTTATTATTTTAAATGGAACATCCTATATTTTTGAATTCCTAATTCAATTTTAAGAATTATTTGATAACATTTAACAGCAAAAATAAATAACATATGCAGTACCCAGGCACTAGGTGAACACGCTGTATATTTTGAAAATGTGACACGATCGACATTTTTTGACAATACCTATAAGTTGAACGACCTCAAACATTCCCGAGAAGAGCTCATTTCGTCGTCGGAGGAAACCTTTATTCGAAGTGACGCTGCTTTCTTGATTTTTTTTTTATTATTTGGAATTTGGATTGATAACAATTTCCAAATATGGGTCAAAGTATTGAGATTAAATAGCCTTCCGCATTCAATTATTTTGGCCTGCCCAGTCAACTAGCAATAAAAACATGATAAACCATATAATTTGGCTTTAATTTTAGTCTCGGGCTGGCTTACTTTGAATAAACCCTCATTACCCCCCGAATTACACAACTCATCCGCGAATTTACCAACTTACCGTTAGGATTATTTGACGTGGGGCTAGTTTGAGGAGTGCTAGCTTGCCGAATTGGAATTTGAACACATTTCTGGCAGAGTACCTCTTTACCGGTGTAGGTGACCTTTTCGCCGCTGGGGAATGCCTGACGGCATCTGTTGCAAGTGAAACACTTCTGGTGATAGGTTTTGCCCAAAGCCGTGACGACCTGCAAAAAGAAAGTAAGAACATATAAATGTACATACGTACGCACGTATTAGGTAAAATGGATAGAAATAGGTCTATTAAAGGAAGAAAGTACGTAATCTCGAATCCAGAGCGTGACTTAATTAAGGCTACTTAAAGCTTATCGCATTATCTGGATGTCATTCCTTTTTTAAAACGTATGATATAATCGTTCAATTGTCCCACTTAAGGTTAATTGCTGTCTGACATACCTAACTATGGTGTGACTACATACGATACTGTAACGTTGAGAATGTGCGTAGATGTGGATGGAAGTAACACGGTAAATAAAATTAATACTTTTCTGTATAAATTATGGTCATTACGTTATTTTTTAGCACGTTATATTTAGAAATAGATTTAACAAAGAGCCGAAGAATGGTTAATAATTGAATTAGCTTCACAAGTTTTTAAGTTATTTCTATTGCAGATACCAAAAAGATAGCGTAAAGACACCGGTAGGAGCCACTGCACAGATCCTGCCATTCCACAAGAGATCCTCAAGTTTCAAAATTACATTTTTCTAAAGTCTTCGGCGTTTCCTGCCGAAATTTCACACTTTGTGTTGTTCATGAATACTTGCTGGCAATCAAAATTTATGTTTGTTTAAAGAGAGCTGTGAGATTTGCCAAATTTTGCAAGTTTAAAAGACTACTAAACCCATAAATACCAAAACCATTACTGGAATATTTAGCAGAAATTAGTCTCACAATGTTAGCCAAATGTGGATGTTTATTTTTTTTTTTTTTTTTTTTTTAGTTTTAACCATGCAATAAAAGGAATAGATAAAACTAAGAATGAGAGTTCTTTTTTATAGAAATTGCTGTGGCTTCGTAAAAGTTGCTTCAGTATCTAGATAGTGCCGCGCAAAGTACGTTAAAGAGAGTAGAAGAAAAAAACATGCTAGCCAGCTGCTGCATGCAGCAATCTTATATATGAAGGCTTTCAGTGACAAAGAATTTAGTGGGTAGATCAGCCAATGACTACGAACGAATTGGTTCCGAATGTGTTTTGGGACCCGAACTAGAACCGACACTTGCAAATGGAAGAGAAACCAGTAATATGGATTCTTGACTGCAAGAAGTTCATCAAATAAGCATCAGGAAGAAAACAATCCGATTGTTTCAAAGAGACCATTCAGAAATAAGCTGAAAACAACTTGGATATATAAATAAAGCAAGAAGGTTGGTTCAGTGAAACGAAGCGAAACTAGTGAACAATACAAAATCAGAAAATAAAGAATATTATTTATTTGCTTTCGTTATTTTTGTACTTTAATTTAAGTGCTTACATTTAATGTCACTAATTTTCAAAATTTCCTTTATTTTTTTACATATTTACATGCTCAAAAAGAAATGTCATCTACTCGTTTGATTTTTCTACATTCCGTCATGGTACTTCAAAAATATCTAATCTATCGCTGAATGACGTTCCCATCGTGTTAACCATGTAGAATATTCGTGCGGTGAATCTTCACGTATGTATGAATTACATGCAAACTCGTTTGAAACAAACAGACGTTTTACCAATGACTAGTATGATGGAAAAGAATTTATTTTATCCTTGTATTGATTTGTAAAAATGTTTTTTGGTGCCTGGAAACTTTGTCAAGTGACAAGCACACTAGATAGTACAAGGAAAAACCACATAAGTTGATTGCTTCGCTCCTGAAAGTTTGTATTCCGCTTTATTTTTCCTGAACTTTGTACCATTCGACGGAAAAACGTTAAAGATAAAGTGGATGTGTTCAACTTGGAAGCAACAAAATCAAAGTTCCAAATAACATAAAAAATAAAAAAAATAAATGTTGCAGTTGTATATTGTGTCTAATGCATGTTTGAGAAATTTCTGAAGTTTACTAACTAACGTTTCTTTGCTATCGCTAATAGTTCTTTTGAGCATTCTTGTCTTCTATACACGTTATACCAGTCCTTGCCACTATTATTTTTATCTTAATCGCTTATAAGAATTTAGAATATATATCTCGGGCAAGTTACGCAGATTCCTCAAGACAGATGTTTTTGGAGTCATGACAGGGGGTAGATAAAATTGTTCGTTCTGGTCAATTCTTTAACGCATGAGAATTATTAATGATCAAAAAACATTAGCTATCGATAAGGATTATTTTAAGCGAAAAGTGCAAAAGAACTTGCAACAAATGCCGAAGGATTAAACAAAACAAAAAATCTTCAAAATTATAGCAGAGTGGGGACTATTTTCTAGCACTTCTAACACTTGTATTTCGATGGTGAAGAAATGTAGCTCCTTCTTAACCCTTTCGAGCCGGATTTTTTATTATTAAATCCTGATTAGATTGTAATTTTTTTAAACAACAACAAGATGAAGGTAAGTGAAATAAACACCTTAAAATGTTATTCGAAAAAAAAGTCCGCCATTTTGTATGGGACATATATATCCCAGTCAGACTTTTTTAGTGGGAAAAATATAACCCATTAGTCGTCGAAATGCAACTTTATTGAAAAAAAAATTCCCCAACACCCAACAGACCCAAGACCCAACAGACAGCTGAAAAAACTGTTGGGTTGCATATGACCCAATAGGCTCGAAAGGGTTAAAGGAAACTAAAAACTAAATTCTAGTGATTCATTCCCTATTTCTCTCTCTTTCCTACATTACGTGCTCCAAATTCTTTTCTTCCAAATCCCCTCTAGTTTTCTTTAGCTTCTCGAGTTAATGTACTTGATTATTCTCTGCAGAGTGCTTCTTCAATTATTCAATGCTTTAATCGTTGATTGAAGTTGAATTTCTAAATAGTTCTTTTCCAAAAAAATGTCTGTTGCTAAAAAACGTTTTTCTATCTGCCCACTTGTTTACTCGTTGTCCCAGGAATAAATGCAACAATTTGATACTTTTTACCGTTACCCTAATGACGATCATTTCCGAGTTAGTTATCGATTAACATTATGAATTTGGACAGCTGGATTCCATATACTGTGTCGTGCAAGTTTTATGTGTACAAAAAATGTAAATTACTGAAAATAATTGGAGACTTTCATTACCCCCCACAAAGTAATGTTAATGATCTTTTTTTAAATAAAGAATCAATAATACAGATGATCAAAATGATAAGATTCCAATACTTACCAAAATTAATTCGAATTCTGCAAATGTTCAGTTAAACTTTGATATTTTGCGAACATTCAAATTAAAATAATAAAAATGAATGAATTAGGGTGTAAGTGCACATACACTTCACCTCAATGGCCCACTAAAATATAAACCGGACGTATGTTCAAATTAGTTTTTTTTTAATGTTGCAATGGCTGAATATGAAACACGAGTACATACAGAGAAGGTCGCTTGTTAAATCAACAAAAACTTTTTTATTGAGATTTTACAATTCTCTTCGGTTTATTGATCAAAATTTGCTTTCAAAAGATTAATTGTCTTTTCAATCCCTGGACACTAATATTTCTCAGATAATAACTTAAAAATACTTCTTGCTGTGTTTCAACGTTAATTATTGGAAGTAATAAATGCAGTAGGAAACCATCAACAATCTATCATTTTAAATAGAAAGTTTTCCATCATTATATCGCAATACCAACAATAATAAGGCTCAAACAATTACGCTCTTTAACAAGAACATTTTACTCCTAATCAATCGTTTTTGCACGGGCAGAAAAACTGCGTCTCCGCAAAGCGGCCTGATTGAAACGTAATTATTGTAATAACCGCGATTAGTCTTTCGAAAATGTGGGAAACCTACAGCCGCCGCATCGCTATCAAGCGGCGTTCAAATACACGGCTCATTGCTTTCATGCTATATGAACTTTTTCAAAAT
>LR737386.1:1470397-1488725 GCA_902655005.2 Marronus borbonicus
ATATTCAATTTGTTTGTCTAGACGCGTAAGAGTCAGTGACCCTTACCACTAATTAACTGATTACACGAATTCGAAATGAAGATATAAAAGGTAATAAAACAACGAGTCTAGTATTTACCGCCTTTCGATAAAAATGAAACATAAGCAAGCGAGTGGGGGAACGGCTGTTTCTTAACGGGTAAAACAAATAGAGAGCGCCTAGGTGTGAATAAACTATAAATCGTAAAATAATTACATAAATAGAAAGGATCATTAGTTCTTATAGGTATAATCTATTCCTTTTTCATAAGAGTCTATGTCGTTATGAAATACATTTTCCATCAGCCAATGTTTGAAGATTTACATAGATTTTACTGTAGCGAGTATGGACGCGACACTATCTACCAATTACATCATTCAGTTAATGCTGGAAGTAATCAAGATAAACTGCAGCTAAAGTATAATAAGGATGTGGCTATTACATCATGTTAAACGGTAAGAAACCTACAATAACAGAATATCTACGAGACCTACTTCGATCTAGAAAAAAGAAATAGGATAGAACAAGAATTAAAATTAAAATTATTCGCAAAATGTAGAATTTAGACAGGGTCTTACTAATTCGAACCTCCCATAAAACATAATGAGAATAGGTTCGTGTTGCCTACTGGTTTACCTGAGAGTCGACAAAACACGAGTCTGTCTAGTCTCTGCTAATTTCGCGAAGCGCACGGAAAGTGGCAAAAAATTGTTTTTTTGAATGATCGAATTTGAATTAATCTTTAAAATAAATGAATAATAAAGAAGACGAGCTATTTAGCCAATCCCCCGGAATTATCGTTGGCTGAAAACAGATTCGCCTAATAAAATGCCGGTGACGAGGAGGCTATGTAAGCCGACGGAAAATAACGTTGCCAGCAGATATTGCTAGAACGGAATCGGGCTGAACGTCAGTCCACATGGGGCTCATTTCACAGAATGACTTATGGAACTTATAATTCTTCTTCGTCATTATCACGTGGCTTTTAATTGTCTTATTACTTTGTTTTTTTTTTTTAACCACTAAGCAGTAGGTTGCAAATTATGAAGTCTCTTTGTTTTAGTGGTTAATTATTGTACCTAGATTTTTCACACCAGCCTAACTGGCATCTGATGATCCAAGTACAGGATTATAGAACAACACACACGGAAGCTTCACTTCCACATATTCATCCATTTCTTTTTGTACAAATTTGCAGCTTTTCTTTAACTGGCCGTGGAAATAGTGCAAATGCATATGCAGTGGCTAGCCTGCAATTGGTTGTTTTTTAGTTGTTAATTGCGGCCAAAATATTTAATTTTAACCTACTATACGCTGTAAGTTATAAATAGGAAGGAAGTAGAAGTAAGGAATAAATAGGGACATTTAATCTGTATTTTCGTAATAATTATATTTATGAATTCAATTGCATTTTTAAATGTTATGTCAGGGAGGGCGCACGGTCTTGAGGCTTAATGGACCCACCGTCTCTGCTTAATTGTAAGCCAATTGGAGGCAAAGTGGGAATGCAATTATCTCAATTTACCCGGAATAAAATACATAAATAAGAATGTTTAAAGATTTTACTTTCACTATTCGTAATTATTTATGTAATAAACATTGTACAGGTACTGTTAAATATGCGAATGATAACGAGATAATCTCAAAATCTGACACATACCTGCGTTATTTTTGTTGATAAAATTGGAGGATAATTTTCTTTGAAAAAAAAACGTAACAAACACTCCAAATTGTTACATAAAAAAAATAAGCGGTAATAAAAAAATTTATTGTACCTAATCACACATTCCGCATTTAATTTTCGAACATGACTCACAACAGATATATTCATTTAATAAAGAAATAACCACTAATACTATGAATAAACAATAACCACATCAATCTATTCGTCAGTACCATCATCCTATTTTGCCTGGTAGATAATGCAAGATCACGCGATTCTAGGCAAATATACAAGCCGCGCCACGTCGAATACGAATAAATAATTAATATGAATTTCGCAATTCAAAGCGAAATCATTCAAATCTGAAATTGAGTACTTCAAAAGATTCTTGAGAATGAATTAAGAAATATTGGGCGAGATAATCCAAAATAACATCTACATCATCGAAACTGGATGAAATATGACCTTGTAATATTTTTAGCACGTCAAATAATGATATCGCGTACATCGTATATTAATGGTGTCTAAGGTCCCACGCCAAAACAAAAGTTCGCTTGCGTCATGTTGTCATTTATAAAAGGTGCATATGATTTGGGTTAATAGAAGAGTTAATTTTTGCAATAAAATCAAACTTTATATATTTTTTTAAATTTAAAAAATCAATTCTTGGATGAATTCTTTTCTCATTTTTTTTTTTTTTTTACAATAATTTTTTAAGACTCACTATAACATAATGTTGCCAATATTCGCCACAAAACAAAGACCAATGAGACCAAAAATTTTGCAAACAATAGATGAATATATTTGCCCCCATTTAATGTATTTTGAAAAAAAAAAAAATCATTGCCACCTGAAATATATCTCGAATTTTGGCTTAAATCATTTCGAACTACTTGAAAATATTTGATAAGTTTTGTACAGTTTTCCTCAAAATTAATTAATGGTACTAGTTGATTCATATCAATAATAGAAAGAGAATATCAAAAAATGATTGTAAAGCGACATCCTTTTAGGCTCGAGCATATTTTTTTTTAACCGGCTTCTCAAATTAATCGAAAAATTTGACCAGCAATCAGTGATTATTGACTACTAAAATCCACAGACATAATTTCTTTAACAACAAATCAGAACACCTTGCCAAACACCGTACATTATAAATAGCCTAAGTTAATGCTAATTAATCCAAGAAAAAAAAAACCAAGACCGTTCCTAAACAATAAAATTCGCAACTCACCCTTTTTGACTGGTTTTTTATTATCAGCCTCATTATTGACCTCAAGGTTAGCCTTTTGCTTATCAACAGCAGGAATCTCGTTGTTCTGCTGCTGCTGTTGTTCGGATATGATAAGGTTTTCGCTGGCCGCTTTGGCGTCTTGATGTTTGTTTTTATTTTTCTTCAGCTTAAACATTTTGCCTTCTTAGAAAGTTTATTAAAAAAAATCGCTTTAAAATTTTTGTTTTAAAGAAGTTTTACAAGGAGTAAAAATGTATTTCGCGAGTAGTCCATACACAAGCGTAGAATAAATAGCATTAAATAATTATCTAAAAATAGCGATCTACGTCACTCCTACAACTACATAAAGGCTAAATGCAATCACATGAACGTTTTAGAGCAAAAAAGAAGGTAAAACGGATCACAAATGTCAATTTATAAACGCCGCACGGCGTTCTAAATATATATTCTTGATCGGATTAAAACAACACACTCTTCGAGAACTTATTCGGGGTACAGTTTTCACGTATACGCTTGAACACCAAAACACTATTCCCTTTTCTGATCGTTGAAAGTCCGAAACGCGAAAGAGTTTGGACCTCTTTGTTTTCGGTTGGAGTACTCACGTTGAATAATCAAAATATTTATAAACTAAAGTCCATCAGATGCACGCGCAATTATAAAAACAACTGACAACAAAAGCGAATACGAAAATTCTGATCCGCCAGACTAAGTTTAGTTTTGTATGTATGTTTCGAAGTATCGGAGCTAACTGAGACGTATCAAGCACTGAACGATGACCAAGTCGAACCGCTAAGCCGATCGCGCCAAGTCCCCGGTGTGTTCATGTTCCCCTAGGCGGGGGTCCCAATATCGGAGCCTATTGGAGTAGGGAGTCGGTTCAGAAGCTTGGACGAAGTTGAATTATGTTATTCGTCGGAGGTGAGCAAATCATATAGAAACTTGGGGAAACGTGACCGTAAGCCATAAATTTGAGTGCCTAATTCAATGTAAAGAAGTTACTATGTACTGTAGAACTTATTAAGCCGAAATTGATCGCTTTTCCTATTATAATAATCGGTTTTAGAACATCAGAAGATTAAGCATTGTATCACTATTTCTATCCAAATTATTATGAGATCGATTACAAAAAAATATAGACAGAAAAAAGTGCTTTCTAAGAACGGCAAGTCTTCGAAATCGCGAAAACATAAAGTTGTTTAAAAACTAGGTATGCTCTTCTCTACTAAATCACGTACTCGAATACTGTGGCACTGGAACACTGAAACACTTCACTATATCCTCTACCAAAAACACTTTACTGACACTGAACGACGTTTCGATAGCTAAGCTATCATCTTCAGCAGTAATACTGAACTGAGTTCTGAAGATGATAGCTTAGCTATCGAAACGTCGTTCAGTGTCAGTAAAGTGTTTGTGGTAGAGGGCATAGTGAAGTGTTTCGTTAAAACTAAACCGGGTTCGGACAGTGTCATGGTTAAACGAAAACTCGACGTTTCGCCCACAATCGTATCGGGCTTCTTCAGAAGAGGGCAACAGTTAGCAACTCAACAACCAAACCACGCCAGAAGCTTAATTTGAATTTAGAATGTTGGTTTAACCCAAGAGAGTCAACTTATTTTACAAATATATTTTTTCTCTTATAAATTTACTACATCCAACCGAGTAAGACAGTTGTTGCTTTAAATAAAACGTATGACTTGCTTAAGTGAAGCCGTTAATTTCATTTGGAATTAAATAAGTTCTTGCGTAATTTGTTGCATAGCTTGTTTAGCTTGTAACTTTTTTTTTTAATTATTATTAATTACCCACTAGTCGAAACCTGCTACCTTCGCAGAATGTAGGACATTACTACCAGCGAGGTCGACATAGCAATTCATTTCGACGTTTTCAGTGATATACATTGTGATATTGTTCCAAGTTGATACATAGATGTCAGATCGTTTTAACACCGTCTGATAGTTCCGTCGCGTCCATTTGCACATGTAGTTGGAATCGACGGAGGTTAACATTTTACGGGGTTGCTTCAACACAAAAATTTCCTCATTTCGTTTCGACGAAAAGTGTCTCCGTTTCAGTAGAAGGTTTCTTCGTTTCTTTCTATCGTGATACTTTATCCTCATAAATAACACCTACCTCACCTCATTAGATGCACAGTTTCCATCAGTGCCGAATGGATCCTTCTTCGCTGTTAGATACTTATTGCGCAGCTGTGCTCAGAAATTTTTCTTTTTAATTGCGAAGCGGGGCTGTGCTAATAACCTCTTCCTTCTAGTTTCTTCCAGATTGAATTTTCATCCTCATCGTGTATATAAAAGCGCCGTTTACTTCCTCCAAGAAATTATCACTTGCTTTCGGTAATCCTTCTTCTGAGTGTAAATCCCATGTTAATAGGATGTGTAGCACGTTCAAAATACCGAGGGTTGGAACACTTTTGGATTCGGGAAAATTCTACTTTTCTAACTCTAGTTAACTAATGATCACGGTAATCGATACCTAGAAGCGCGAGGTGTGTTCGGTAACCTGACGCTTCGTTAATAATATAATAACAGCTAGGTAAAGATGTAAACAGCAGAAATATTCCATTAATCTTTGTAGTCAAGTTACAAAATGGTTTCCCTATATTTGATGCAATGTAATTAATAATTTCACGAATGACCTACTTGATTTCACATTCCTTGCAAGTGACAAATTTTCTTGCTTTACTACAAGAGTTAGATGTACACTGCCGTTCAGACAAGTTCGGTCGGTTAGTAAAAAACATGAAAAGGTTACAGAAACAAACGAAACTAAAAACAAAATGCAATTTTATTGTATGTACAGGAAAAAGAGACAAAAATAAATAAATAAAAAGTTATTCTGGCCTAATATAACATACTGAACGTTATATTTTTTTTTTCATCGAAGAAACCTCCTTTGCTGTTAATCACCGCTCGAACTATTCTAGGCATTCTTTCGATAAGTTTTGTTAAAACGGATTGTGGAATATTAGTCCATTCATGTTGCAGAATATTCCGTAAATGTTCTTGTGAAGTTGGGCATATTTTTCGCATCCTCCTGTCCAGTTCATCCCACAACAACTTTATAGGGTTCAAATCTGGGCTTTGTGGGGGCCATGTCATTACTTTCAGGGTGTGCTGTTCTTCTTGCTCCTTTAGATAGTTCTTACACACTAACGCAGTGTGTTTTGGGTCGTTGTCACGCATGAATGTAAAGTTACGGCCTATTATACGCAATCCCGATGGCACTGCATGATTCTGGGGTATTGCAAAATAATTTTCCTTCCTCATTACACCCTGTACTCTGCATAAATCTCCCGTCCCAGCAAAAGAGAAACATCCCCACACTAACACAGAACTACGCCCTTACTTCACTGTTGGCACTATGCAGTTCGGGATCACTTTTCGGTTTTAGATCTTCGGACATAAACTCGTCGATTTTGCCCAAAAACCTCAAACTTTGACTCGTCACTCCAAAGCACGTGTTTCCAATCATCTAACGACCAATCTAGATGAGAACGGGCCTACTGTAGCCGTTTTGCTCTGTTGCCCCGACGTAATAAGGGTTTTCGAATGGCAATGCGTCCATGAAGGTCCGCTTGTTGAAGTCGACGTTTTACCGTACTCGCCGAAACTTGTTCTTCCCGGCCGCGATTGACTTCGGCTGCTATTTGTGACGCTGTTAATTTTCTATTGCGTTTGCTTAATAATACAATTCTCAAAACTTCAGCTTTTGTTGTTTTCCTAGATGCTCTAGGACGAAGGCGATCTTCTATAGTTCCAGTTGTCCGATATCGGTTTATGATGTCATTTACTGTTGAACTTCTCATATTTATTTTTTCAGCAGTTTGTCGCCCCGAATATCCTTCTTCAAACAGCGTAATAATGCGTGAACGTTTTTCTACACTGGTAGGCTTGCTACGTGCTATTTTGAAGTAAATTTTCTTAAAACTTCCGCGCAAAAACGACAGATGCACACCAACACACGTTTAACAGTAACATGAAGCAAATTTATATCTTTACGCCCGTGATAAATAAACAAGAATGATACTGCGGTATATTTCCTAAACGTATTGTTCGTTAATAATCCCCAAACGATCCGTTTCAAAAGATCGGTGCTTCCGAGAAATTCTTGGAATGATAATAAAAGGGACTTTATTGTGGTTGTCGCAATATTTCTACTTTGCATAATAATTTATGGCTTTAATCCCTTCGAAAAGAGTGTATGCTTAATATTTTTCTAATTTTATGTATTAATAATTGTATACAGTGTGATATAATAGATTTTTATTGTATGACCGAACTTCATTGAACGGCAGTGTATGTGATCAGAGTTCTTTCGGGTGGTTATCCTATTTGTCGACGAGTGTACAATTACTTAATGCACGGATAACTTTCGAAAAGCGATTACATTAAGCGATTCTGAAGCGAGCTGTACTGTACGACGTTTTCAATTAAACTGAAAGGTATTGTGGAATATTAGCCACGGACGGACGGAAAGATACCCAAATCGTAGATGTTATTTGCATTTAAACGTCTAAAACCAATGTTTATTGATACCTTTACGTGCGAATTGGAAAAAGTTATTTCTTTCATAGCACGCCTGTCCGGCAAACGCGAGATTTCAGGGTCGATTTCAGGGTTGAACTCCCTCTTTTCTCTAAAACAGTTTGAGCTAGCGACGAAAGCTAAAAAAAAAACAAGTAAACTGCTTTTTTTAAGTTAATTATTATTAATTAGATAGTTTCAACGATATACTTTCGAAAAACAAATTAATGAGTAGAAGCATACGTCAATGGTCACGATCTCTTCAATAGCGCTATACATAGGTCAATAAAAACATTGAACTTGAAATGGCAGCAATCCTTTTCTACTCCTAGTTTAGTATTCACACACATACATACGTATACAATCGCAAAAGCCATCAGACCAACAACAGTGGTCCCATTCATGCACGTCGTCAATTGCCGCGTAATATTTTGTAATGACAATAAATGGGATGACGATGACACTACTGCTTAGCCATTTGACACTTCTTCAATTTAGCGTGTGCTCGAAAATATGTAGCGCGACCTCTAAAAGAATATGTTGTTATTGTTTTATTTCGATGTTGTCGCCTTGAATACTGAATACTCCACCGTCGCATCGTTATTTTTTTAGGTTGCGCGAGAATTCTCCGTTTTAATCCGACGTACGATTTCATTATATGCCCGCTAAAAGTAGATGAAACGGAAGGTTGTTCACTTTCACCCATCGCCATTCCATAAAAATTAATTATATGTGCGGATGTTATGAGATACATAAGTAGAAAAATAAAATAAAAGCAAAAACTCGAAATGAAACGTGATTATATAAATCTCAGTTTAGGAAACAACTTTTACAAATGATCAAGAACAAACTTTCTTCCTACCTCCAAAAACACCATGCGTATACAGGCTGATTTACTTTCGACCCTTACCGCGGGGATCCCAATTATCATTGTAGATGGACGACAGGTTTAAATTTGGCTGATCATTGTGTTTAGAAGAAGAAAGTTGGTAATCACTTCCGGTTTAACCGGAAGCGTTTTTTAGGCGAAAATAATTTAAACTAATAGGCCTGATGCTACAAAATTTCAGAGTTCCATTAATAATAACAACATTAAAACTAATAACTAAAAAACTAACGAGCTTTTACGAAATACTCTGTATAATATACAGGGCTCAATATATTTCATAAACTAAGTACTGATAATTTTTTCCCTTCCTTTTATTTGTCGGGAGCTACCTAAAAGGTGTTTCCACCGAGAACATTGACCTTTTCCGTGTTATAAAACATGGGTGTCTCCCCATTACGGTGAAAATGATGTCTCCTAAAATATCTTCGTTATGCGCATGAATATAAATGATGGTTCTAGATAGTCTGGTAAAGAATTACGGTAATAGCTCTTTAGGGTGATAAATTAAAGTGTCCTTTTTTAATGTAATAGGATAATGGATAAAAAAATTATGTTTTATGGGTTAATTACAAATGCAAATTTGTATCATGAAGTGATGCTTTTCAAGTGTACAGGGTATTAAGTTTCCGCAACAAATGATACAAAAACGCATGCGTGCCGTTAGGGAACAGTACCAGGTTTATGTCGCTGCTTTCTAAACGACAGGCATGTATTTCTTGGTCGTCGGAATATTGTGAGGCAACAGCGATACCAGGTAGAGTTAAAATACTCTCGGAACCACGCTAGTGACGTCGGGTAGACAGAAACATGTCCGTGGGTGGAGTATTTTTTCTCTCCTTGCATTCCATCAATACCATGAGGAAACTATTTTAGCATTATTTTTTTGGTTGGTGTTTCCAGGGGTTTCCTGATGTGTTCAGATTTTGATTAAATTAAATATGTGTGTTGCCACCGGACAGTAAAAATCTGTTGTTTTTTTGTCCACGTTCCACCCTAAAAAATTGATCCGGGAAGTTTGGTCGTAAACAACAATTTTTTAAACAAGTTTCAATATATTCTTATTACATTGCAATGTTACTGCTGAAGACACACAAATTCTAACCAACTTTCCGATGTTCTTTCAAACATCTTTATCGTGCCATATTTTTGATTTGTGACCGTTTCCTGTCAGGAAGATTTTTCCGCTGATTTGGGATACTAATTTACCAATTAGAGATTACGAAAAACTACTTTAGATAAGATTTTTTTTGCTGTCAAATAAAAAATGTTATATATAGTTTCATCTAGATTAGCCTAAAGTACAAGGTGATTCACTAACATGACGCAAATGTTCATCTTTAATTGATTACTCCTTTTGGTAGTGGAAAACTTGGTTAACAAACAAAAACCTTAAATCTACAGTTAGATAGAAATGTACACGTTAACGAAACATGCTTATTCCAAGCTAATAGTATGCCAAATCATATCAAGGAAGCGTTTAATTCTCGAAGCAAAAACAGATCATCGATAATTTCCTTATCCACTTTTAACGCAAGCAAAGCAACTTTTTTATTTGGCAAAGTCTTGTCCAGTTGCGTAGGAAGTTGTAAATTAGAAAACAGATTATTGGCGAGTAAAGAAAACAGTTTACCTACTTTGCGAGAGTCTTAAAGCCTATTATATTAAATCCCAAAGACTTCTCGGATCAATATGAATGGAATGTTAAGTGCGAAATAGTTCAAAGTACTTGAGTTGGGCGGATTTATTTCGACAAAGAAGCTATTCGAGCACTTTACGTTTCTCCAAACGTACAGCAAAAGTTTAGCTCCGTAATACCACGTGTTCATCGAACTATACGCATCAATAAAATTAGATGGTATTTGTGTATTTGTACAGGTGATTGTATAGATTCTATGTAACTTGCTTCACCTGGTTTAATTGAAGATCGGTTAAGAGAGGTTAACGATATTCATATTTGCTTCGTTTTGAAGTTAACAAAAACGTGGTTTGACGTCTATTCTTAGTTTGAAGAACCTCTTCCTTCTTATCGAATAGCCGCCATTTGATAACGACAAAAACATTACAATTTTATAAATGATACGTAATATTAGCGCGTGTTTATAGAGATCCCGTTAGCCAAAACAGCATCGTTAATTTGTTATGTAGGTCTTATCAAGTATTCTATTTTCTTCGGAGAACATTATTTCTAAAACTTTTAACCTCGTAAAAAGCAATACTTAGAAAGTTACAAGGGAAGGTTTTCATATTCCCGAACCAGCAGCTTTGAATTTCCATACAATTTCCCATTGTTCCATCCAGCAGGAAATTGCTGAATTACTAATTTTGCAATTGGTGAAAACCTTTTTAACATCATCCAAATTGGATGACGATTTGCATCCAGGATGACGTGACAATTGCCTTTTTAATAAAAGGAAACAATTATTTCATAGTAAAAGAAGCAATTAACATGTTTGCTAGATGCTTAAGAATGGGGTACCTTAGAATAACAAAAGTATTCCGGTACAACCGTGCGATTAGGAGTAGGAGTGCAGACATTTATCAAAGGTTTATTTATTGTTACGTCCCATAATAAATAAATTAACATTCTTTTTTTATGTAAACAGAATCAGAGACCAAATTATGTCATTCGAAAAAAATAGGGAATATCGAATCAATAGCTGCTATTCACCGGCGGTACTCTGGAATTAATTTACCAAAGATCAAATTACATGGAAGAGTCCTCTTAATAAAGAACACGTACTCTCGAGTGGAGATATCCAATTTCGCTAAACATTGCCACTCTAAAAAAACAATTTCAGCAGAACGTGGACCGCTGAAAGACGACCTTGACGGATTTTAGCCCATAAATTGCGAACGTATAGGAATTTCCGACTATCTTACTTGCTTAAGCAAAAATGACTCGGATTCAACAAATACAATAGTCTCATTTCATTCGTTTTGGACACGTGTATATAAATATGTACGTGTGGAGATTTAGCCATGATCCATGATCGGGGAGGAATATATTGTGCAACAATTAACACGACCGCGCAGTGGCGTGTAGGAATTCAGAAAAATCGCCTCCAATAACCTAAAAACACCATTCGCAGTACACCTGTCTATTATTAGAAAGGTATGCGCGCGTACCTAAAAACGCATTGTCTCACGCGTTTCTAATACAGCCACTAACTTGAAAATAACCACTACGAATTCATGATCGTAGATCTACCATATACAATGGGAAATGAATGCAATTACATCGTCAACTGAAAATTAAATTAATTCTTGATATGTGCGACCGAAATTTGCTCTCGTTTGCCGACTTGATCGTTTTCATTTTATCAATTCATTGCTAATCCTTCCGTATCATTTTTCGCATTGAGACGAATATAGGAATTGGTTGAAATGTGGCATAAAATTTTTATTTTGTGTTGATAACAATACGAATGCATTCAAGCAAAATTTGAATCGCTTCTTTTAGCTGTATCCAAATCCAGATTTTAGTTTTTCTTTGATTTTATTTTCTTTTTTTAGATCTAGGAGGTTCTCTAATTCTCTAATTTTTTTTTGTACGTTAACGAAATAATTGCACTAGATTTACTCAAACCAACAGCCAGAATTACTTTCCTTGGAACGGGAAAGATCGACTGGTTTGGCCCAACACCAAGCCGCAAAAAAGAAGTTTACTAGCATAGTGAAGGCCATATTGGAGGGCAAATTATACTTTACTGATTATATTTTGTTTTCTTTACATGCTTTAATATACAGGATGTCCCACCGGAAACTGCATTGATCGATATATGAAAGCGTATACAAAATTGGAAAATTCTGAAAACTTGAGAGTACACTAAAGCCGACATGTGCAATTGAACCAACATATTTGTTATAATCTCACACTTCGGTTATACCGGAAACAGCTGTTGACTTTACTTAAGAACGTTCTTGGACTATTCTCGTAACCGAAGACATGCTGGGATGAGGAGTTTGAAAATACCTTTGATTTTCTATGATTTTTGTGCTTCAAGAACTCTTGTTCTGATAAAACTTTCATCAAAATCCCTTATTTTGTATGTTATTGTCTATTCTTACAATTAACTAAATTCACAATTAAATAACAAAAATTCTTTTGACATCCTTTGATTATAAAAAAATCTGAAGTTTTCAACTCAGTGTGGCGCCACTCTTAACATTTTCAGTTGCAAAAATACGAAAATAGTACAAGAGCGACCTTAAGTTTTCTATGCAAAATAATTCAATTTGGAAAACTGAACCTTCTAATTGAAAAATAAAACTATATTCAAGGAATATCTCATAACCTGATATTCGAACAATTTTTACAAACAGGGGAACTTTGGCTGAATAACCGTTGGAAATTCTGGAACATGTAAATCGCAATGGACAAACCGTGACTCATTCTTTCTAGTACTGTTCTTAAAAGAAATAATAATAATAGCAAACAAAACATTATTCCGCGAATAATATTGATATAATAACAAAGTAAATTAATTTTGTTAAGGAAGATACAGGATGTTAAATGTTGCAGATAGAAACGATCATTTGGGTACTTTGGATATTTTCAGATTTGTATCCCTCTTTTAATATTTAAATTGTAGCTGAAATTGTAGAATTTCTTTACGGGGTTCATTTGACACTAAGGCCTTTCGTTACTAATCTCTCAGTTCAAAGATGAAAGAAAATTAACACCTAGAATAAATAGAACTTTCTAAACCATCAAATATTAAGATTAACACTCAAAAGCGGGCGGGTTAAATCTAAGTATTACCATCCAACATTCTCTCCAAATCAAGACCAAGATACATACGTATACACCTAAAAATAATTCTGTATACATTGTCTGCCACAAATGGATCGCGTGTATATTATCTGCCATATCTTTCTATCTACCAATAATGTGACGAGATCATGAACATCGTAAGCTATATACGCCGGCCTTTTCACTTTCGTTAACAATCGAAGACCTCGGCGGGATTTGATTTTAACACTGCACTTTCTATACAGACACGGAGGTTGGCAACTGGTTTCCCGGTTGAAAGACCTCGACGAGTTGGTTCCATTCTTGCATCGTACACGAAGAACGCCGCTTTCGTGTGGGCTGTAATTTGCCGGCCATCTAAGAGAGGGCCATCATTAACCGGCCGAAATTAATAACGTAATGGGGAAATATTTCGTCATACGGAAGCGGCCTAACGTATTACTTAAACCGTACAAGAAAGGAATAATCTGCGGCACAACCGTAGTAGTTGTTAAATGATATATTGAAGGTATAATTATAGATGGGAGTAAAATGAGCTCAATATACGATACTGTAAATGTTTAATTTATAGCTCGATTAATTCGGTACTTCATAACTTTGAAGCCATGTCTTGGCTATATGAAAAAAAAATAACTTTATCTTGAAGCATAAACTCGTTGAAGGCTTTCGCTAGATTGTTACAGAAAATGATCTGGATGCTTAAACAAGAAACAGTAGATTGACTCTATTCTTTTTCAAAGTATTCTCCACAAAGATTGATACACTTTCTTTCGTTCAGATCAACCGTTAAAACAGTTATGCCAGTCATGAGTTAAAACAGCGAAAATTGTCACTTTAAGGGCACCGATTCTTGATTCTAGGGAATGTAAATAAATTATTAAAGGAACTTGCATTATCGTCTTTCTATCTTCTAAAGGAATTGTAGCAAGATGACTCGAAATTGAGACAAAAACCAGTAGCTTATTGGTTGGATGAACTAACGAACGATAACACTACATTCAATCTAGCTACCGCTTATCTTCCCTCTATCCACAAGGTAATGGATAGAATCGGTAAAATTTTGAAAAAACAAAACATCAAAACCATCTTCAAACCCCCCTCAAAAGATTCAGAAATTCTTCCGTCCCTAAAGAAGAATTTCCTCCCTTAGCGGGTAAAGGTATTTATAGAATCCCTTGTTCGTGTGGTTTGGTGTATATCGGCGAAACAGGACTCTGAAATAGTACGTACGTTGGCCTCCCCTCGAATTCAGCTATCGCTGAACATCATCTAGACATTGGCCAGCACATATTAATCAGTACGACTTCATTACTTTGTAATTCTTCCCGGAAATTAGAGAGTCCATAGAGATCCTTAAACATCCTAAGAATGCCAGTAGAGATACAGGTTGCCCCCTCGCAGATCATCATTTGTAACAGTGACCAGTGACAGACCCCGTCTAACGCCGATGTAAAACCGTGCTGCTCCCCTTATAAACCAGCAGCTGATTTTCGCTTCTGGTATGGTTCACATGCTGAGTTACCTCCCGTTCAATTAGCTTCGTTTCTGGCGTAGTTTACACGTTGAGTTACCGTGATAATTGTGGCCCACCACCTTTCCCTCTTTGGAAAATTAAAGAGTCCGTAGAGATCCTTAAAGAATGTCAATAGAGCCCCTCGTACCCATATGGAAACCCATCAACTGTAACGGCCAATCCTCGACTGTGTGAGAGAGAGTGACCGCGACACCCAACCAATTAGCGAACGGCCCTGTCCATCGCTGATATAAAATCGTGAATATCCTCTCGTATCGCTGCATCTGGAGTCCCACAGGGATCGCCGCTAGGCCGTCCTGTTCACGATCTACGTCGTGGACATTCCAAAACCGGAAAATCAACGAGTGCTGAACGCCATCTACGCAGATGACACAGCAATCCTAGCTAGATCGCGTAACGCCGAATTGGCGGTCAAACTTGCGCAGGCGCATTTGACCAAAATCTCTAACTACTTCGATAACCAGGGACTCACGATCAACCCCAGGAAGACGCAAGCGATTGCGTGTTCGCCTAGAAACAACAGGGTCCGCTTCCCAAGATCAAAGTCAGAGCGACGGAGATCGATTGGAACAGGAAGATCGAGTATCTCGGAATGATCCTAGACAAAAGGCTGAATTTCGCGGAGCATCTCAGAAGAGCTCGAAACAGGGCACTAGGTGCAGCCAGACAGTTGTATCCCATCCTCACAAATTCCCACCTCAACCCTAAAACGGGCGTCATGCTGTACGAGACACACATATGCCCGATCCTTACCTACGCCAGTCCCATCTGGGTCACGGCGGCACCCACCCACGTTACCTCCCTTGCGACTGTACAGAATCGCTGCTTGCGATTAGTACTACACGTACCCCAGGGCACCTCGCTGGCAACACTGACACACCTGAGCGAGACTGAGCGGCTGCAGGAATTCCTGGCACGGCTCAACAAAAACTTCTTCGAGGAGACACTAACTAGCGAGAATCCCGCAATGAAGAACGCCACCATCCGGACAACCCCTTCAGGATCGAGGCACAAGACCACCTATGATCACCTGAATAGTCTGGCATAGGTATCACCATAGCGTGTACCTTATATTTTCCTGTTTTAGTAACCGAGGAGGGAGTCCAGGAAGAAGACTCTGAGAACCAAATACCCAGGACCGAGGACCCCAGGAAGATCATCAACCTGATGGAACTGGAGGAAGCAGAACAAGGCTCCAGAAAACCTAGGACACGTATCGCTGCAGTTGATTTTCGGCTTTGACATGGTGTACATGTTGAGTTAGTATAATTAATTGCTTCTGGCTCAGTTAGTTTCGCATATGGCGTTACCTACCATCTTTCCCTTTCCTGAGGAGGCCCTATATGATATGGCGAAACCATAAAATACAAAGTTTGAAGTTACAGTATTTAATTATCACGTTTTATTGTTTGCAATAATTTCTAGGCACGAACGTCTTATCCTTATCACTTTTAAACGTAAACAATAAAAACGTGGAATAGTTGCATGTTAAAATAACGTAAACGCAGAACGTATAAATTTATTTGGAAGTATCCTTAAAAAAAACCGTTTTTAACGTAATTCAATTAGAAAAAAAAAGACAAAACTTGCCAATACGTATTAACGCTAACAGGTAAAAAATACGACGAAGTTACGTAATACGGCATATCAATTTCGCGATAAGATGCTTTCAATGTAAGCCATCGTTAACGATTATATTTACTTTATTCTTACAAGGAGAAGAACAAACACGATAATAAGTATTCAAATGATGTCACATAAAATACGATGATAAGGCAGCTAAAAAAAATAAAGCTATATTTAGGTTATATCAATACCTACGACGATTAAAGTTAGAATTTGAATATTGACGCCTCACGATGTTGAGAATCTCATTGAAATTACTACAAAAAAAATAGAGAAGGACGTGGATATTAGTATGCAAGGTGTTCTTTTTCTAGAGCATGAAATCCGTAGATATCGACCATGTGATATGTGCAGAACAATTCATTTATCTGATATTTTTTTTTAATGTGAGTATACGGTAACGATAACGTTGTTGTATTATATTACTTTAATAATTATTTTAATAATATATGTATAATATACAAAGTACATTTGTTTAATTTGTGACATTAAATATTTAATGTTTTCGTGAAATTTATTACATAAGTAACACGAATTTGCTAAGCACGACTGCATATACCACGAAAAGTGCGGAATGAACTTGTTAGATTTAACTCGCCTATTTCTAATATCAGTAAATTCAACCCTCGTATAAGGTTACCCTAGAAACACGATATTGATTTTGAAAACCACAAAGTAGATTGACCTTTGACGATGAAATAAAACTACGGCACGATCAAATTCCTTTAAAAAATTCAAGCGTAATCTCGCCGTCGTGTTCTGTTTTTGTTTATAAATACTTTCCTACAAGTTTATACAAAGAAAATCGCTCCGATTTCCATGCATCGTCTCACAATCGAGACGAAGTTCTCCTTGTTTCGGGGTTCTTGTTGATAACTCGACAAAACTAGCACGTTTCTGCGAGAAAATCACGTGCACGTAAATTACAAACACGTAAAAACGCCAAGTAGGCGTTAAAACAAGCGAAAAAGCCGGCAAAACTTACCCATTTTGAATGGAACGGTGACGCTATACACTCCTCATAACACGGCACTGAACTAGTGGTGCATAATCGCGATTCGCAATTAGCAGAATTGCAAAATACGTTCGCGATTAGCGCTTTAAATTGGTCAAAATTGCCGTTCACGTCAAAAAAAAAATACAAGGGGCAAAATGGGCGAACCCAAATATGTATAGTAGGTATGTTGCTCGTCACGCCGCAGGGGCAGCACTGCACCAACAACAAATCGGAACGTATAGAATTGCTACAGTGGTGGTTCGTGAATACAGGCCGTTATGTCGAGCTAGACCGCTTCAGCGCCTCGCAGGAGCTTATCGATGCTGTTTCGAGTTTGAAACTAACACGCTAAGAAATTCGATACAATCAACTGCATGGTGGGCGATAACGGTCGTTAAAAAACGCAGCGATTAAACGTATTGGTGATAATATAAATTTATACATACATCATAGACAAAGGTCGATTGCTCAAAAGTTCAATTAAAGTTATTAGCACCGCTTTAAAAAGTTTGCGAAATTATGATTCAGCCAAACAGAATTGTTATTTACTACAAGAACTGAAATGCACATATAGCAATAAAACGTTTAATTAACGCTTGGCTGTTTTTTTTAATTAACGCAGTTACCCTTTTGATAAACTAATTAAGTGGACAACTTTCAGATAATCAACTATTTCGTCCATACCAACATATCTCTCCAAACTTATTCCTATATTTAAATACAAATTTAGCGTCGAGATATCGGGTTGGTTCCAACAAAAATCACAAATTACTCAGCCAATCATATACAATGAAAACAATCGCAGAAAGAAATTTAGTCTGATTGATGATTTCCGTTGGAGCACGCCTGTGACTAATAAAAGAAGAGGTATGAATACTCTTGATGAATTTTTTTTTACCAAATTTGCTACTTAAAAATTGCGAATATTTGGTTCAATCACATCACAATTATTTCCATCATTTTGGATGTGACAATACTTCTCTTTATAAAATATACTTCAATGCCCAATACGCAGATGAGAAAATAATAGGACCAATAGCTCAAGCCAAATTTTTGGTATATATTT
>LR737386.1:1497940-1545698 GCA_902655005.2 Marronus borbonicus
GGGCGGAGAAGCGGTATAACCGGCTAAATAGCATTAGTGGGTGCTAGAGGTAACGCTCCATCAGCATCCGGCCCAAGCTAACCCTCCTTTGGTCGATACTCGGGGGCAACCAATAGGCAATACGAACCCATTCGTCTCATGAGATTGCCTAGTGGTTTCCCCGAGAGTCGACAAAACACGAGTCTGTCTAGTCTAGTGCTAATTTCATGAAGCACACGGAAAGTGAAGGACATGTTCGGAACAATCATTAGATCTGATGGACTGTTTGCGTTCATGGTGTTTCGGGTTGCAGGCGACTACATAAGTTGTGCTGGCAAGAACAAGTACTATAACTTCAAATGATGGAGAGTACGAAGTAGATAATACTTTCTAAATCGATATCGGTGTGTTTGTTACTCAAAAGTATTAAATTTGCACATGACTAATCTACAAGCACGCCTATAGGAAAGTGGGAGTTGTTAAGTTCGAATCCTACCGGAGTTGAAGGAACTCAACTCCGGTGCTCATTAATTAAAAAAATGCAATTACGTGAAAAAACCAAGGAAAACACGTTTTTCCCAAAATCGTATATTTCGAAAAGGGAGAAAGAAAATATTCGAATAACTTATCTGAACTTATGCGAAGTTATTATTAGGCGCACTTTAAATAAAACCTCAATTATATTTATGTGTATATAATTTTATTACTATTTATTTAGAAAGGTAATCGCTTCGTTATCAGAAATTCCGTTAACAGAAACGCAAACAACAAGTAAATCAAACCAATATAATTATTTACATGCCATTCAAAATGAAGAATTTACATGCCCTTCCATCTGCAACAGCGTATGCTGCTATTAATCCAAAATCAAAACGGTTTTGTCAGTAAACAACAAAGGAAAATTAATAAATTCCATTACAATAATAAATACAACTTTCCATTTTTCTTTAATTTTTACTTAAAAATTAATATTATCGAACTAAAGTATTACAATTAAATAATTTACCAATTGATAAAATGAGATTTGACAAACTAGATGCATGCCAATAAAAAGATAATTTCCCTTTCATCCGTTCCATTTTTCCACAAAAGTAAAATTTGTAAATCTTCGATTAAAAAAATAATGTACAAATATTTAATATTACTACTATGCTATTATTATTTTTATCATTATTATTACTATATAAAAAAAGAAAACAAGGAAAATGTACATAAACTACACGTAAAAAGGTTGATTTATGACGTAGCTTGGCTTCTAGCTGTTGATCGTTTTCTAATAGGCAACTCATTCTCTAATTTTTTTTGCACAAGGTTTATTTTGTCACTAACACCACCGTAGTTCACGAATTTAGGAGTTCTTAGATTCCTTGTTGGCCTAATATTGGTTAGCGCAACTTCTTTTGTAGGTGATAGGCGTTCCCCATCTTTCTTAATTTCGGTTATCGTTTCATCTAATTTAGCTCGTTTAACATTTAGCGTCTGTAACCTTGCATCTTTCCTAGGTCTACCACGTTTCTTCTTAAAAGGAATTTCAACCCTATCTTTAACTTTCACTTCCGCTATTTCCTGCTGCGTTGGTGGTGTTGCTTCCAGGTCCTTACTTTCATCAGGCGGTATTTGTGGGGTAGTAGTGACAACCTCGACATCTTCGGTCAGTTCCATCGGTGTACTTTGACGTTCCACAGGTGGTTCGGGTTCTTTTGGATCTTGCTCATCGGAAGTCGTGGAGGTAACGTCACTTTCCTCGGTTATCTTCGGCGGTGATAAATCGATTCTTTGAGAAATGTTTTCTAATTCCACTTCTTGTGTGTTGGTCTTATTCTATGGATTTTTAAAGAATTAAATCAGAGATGTGAAATATAAGCTAAATTGAATACATACAGGGTCATGCTCAGAACACACAAAACCTAGTAGCTTATCGTAACGGATGTTGCCATCAGAATGAACTGGGCAGTATGAATTAATACACTTTACACAACACCTTATCGTTCTCTTTGTACAAATTTTGCAGTTATGCCAAGGGCATGCCCATTTACCTGGAAATAGAAATTAAATAAATACAAAAAAATAATGATAATAATAACAAAATTCTCCTGTAGTAGGGATTGTGAAATGTAGTCTTTCGATTTGTTTTTATTTTTATTTAAAATTATATATTTGGGAATATCAGAGTCTTCCACATGAAACAAGTTAATATCGTTAATGTTAGAAGAAAGTCAATTTGTCCGGAACAGCTCTGAAGCAACTCATTTACACGGTTTTTACGGTTGGGCGCCAAATTTGTGATTTTTTTGATAAAAAAATGATTTTTTCAAATTAATTAAATTGTATTCTAGAATTCGTAAATCCGGGAGTGTTCCTAGACACTCTTTCAGCAATTTAAATTCAAATAAAAATCAATTGATGAAATTTAACGAGTATTAAAATTGCGACGTTCCAAGTCCCTTTTCAAATTTTAATACTCGAAAAATCATTTTTTCTTTCAATTTCCTTTGTTTAAAAACATTACAGTACATTCTTTTTACATTAAACCAATAAACTTACTATCAGGCCACGTTTCTAAATTGACGCACTGTAGATGATAAGATTTGGTGCAAATCTTATTATTGCACGGCATAACTTCTCCCATTTCGCCACATATAAAGCAAGGCTTATTATTCACGGGTTCCGGTGCTATGGAGTTCTTTTTCCTCTTATTTTTCAGCTTCAACTTGGATCGTTTCCGAGATCCTTCCTATAAGATACGTATTTTTCTAAAATTATTGTTGAAAGTAATAAAAACTAAAATAACAATGAACTATACCAATTACCTAAAACATTGCGATATTCTTTGACAAAGGGGCAATAGAGTTTAGCAACTTTTTAATTGTGTCTTTTATTATTAAAAATGTTTGTTTTTATTCATTTACCTGTTTAGCTTTTACACCAATAAATCCGCTACAGTTAGAAGCGCCACATTTACAAATTTTCTTCTCTTTCCCTACACATTCCAAGTTATAATTGAAAGTTAATTCCGTGTTTGCCGGTATATCCTCCACGGCAAATAAACCAACTCTAGTATCACCGTTCACGGTCCACTTTTGCGTTTCACAATTAGGTTGGCAACTATGATTCATAAATCGAGCAACGTTCCCTAAAAAAAGTAAATGCAACAGTTCCTTAAGCAGTTGACATTTTAAATAAATAAGCGCTATGATAGCAAACCTTTAGGTCCTGCGTCCAACATGCGGTCTTTATCAATCGTTAGAAAATAATAATTTTCCTCCTTTTGCTCATGCATCTTCTTTATTCTCCTTTGATATTCTTGTTCGTCAATCATTTCTCCCACGTATTCTATAACAAATTGTCCTTTCTTGAGCGGTTCTAATGATTTCAAACCCCAACCTCGACTTTCGGTTCTGTAAGCTACCAATGTCGGGTAGTTTCTCTTTTCGAAATTCTGATTTTGGCACTTTTCACCAGCCGGACATACTTCAGTATTACATTCTGTTAAAAGTAACCTAAAACGAATGCCCTTAAGCATTTATTTTTAACTTTAAACAGCAACATAGTTCACAAAATTAATCGAAGGCTACAGTATTCATTGGAATGAATAAATATCGTGTGTATGTGAAAGTAAAGCAAAAGTAGCACGAATATTTATTTTATTAAAGCTGTTGCTATAACCGGTAACTGCTATACACATGATATATTTTTCATTTGATACAAGTGATTTGTTTAAATTACCTATTTAAACAATCGCTATCAGCCCCACAAGGATTTTTACTCTTTGGATCGCACTCACATGGTGTTGTGTTGCTCACATTACCATCGAATTGTCTTACGTTTCCAACTGGTCGATTCACTTTAATCTTAATATAGGGAGGTGGTTTATGCTTCGATTTAAATGCTGTTTCCTCAATAATGGCTTGTTTGAATTCTACAATTAAACAATTTCAACTTCCCTGTACATACAAAAGATGCCTAAAATTACCCTTTTTGAGACGATGTGCTTCGGTAGCCTCTTCTATTGATCTTTTAAAGTCATGGTAAGATTTTTTATGAGCGGAACCACTAATATCTCCAGAATCTCCTTCTTCGAACAGGAATACCCTTCCGCGACCTATCCAATAATAATTATTGGTACCGAAGAATCTAACCACAAACTCGCCCGGTTTATGCTTGATTGCTTTGATATTTTGTGGCACTTCATTGGGGAAAATAATTATAGCAGGCCACCACCTGTAGGTGCTAAATTTAACCCAAACTATCTCATCGTAAAGTGGAAACCTCCCCGTTTCGCAATCTTCACAGATAAAATTATCGTCTTCTTTCAAATTTATCTTTAAACATTCGGAATGAACACTCGTGGGACACATTTCGCAACAGATTAAGTTACCACCTTCTGAACAAATAAAACACCAAGTTGTGTTGATAATTGGCAGTGACTTCTTAAGGACTCTTTGTGGTATTAAATGTCTCGGGCAGATGATCTGCATGGCAGTTAATATCATTGTTCCGGCAGGAACGCAATATGCGCTGTTATGATAAGTAGCGGGGCATCTTAGACATTTGACGATTTTATCGCTTGTGCAACGTGGTATGGCAGCTCTGGGATCGTCGGAGGCGCAAGTATGGCAAACATGATTAGGGCAAACGAATGTATCCAGGTTAGTGTTCGATAATTTATGTTTGGTGGTTGAAATTACAGACCATTGCGTCTGAGGCCACATCTTCAGACATTCCGGGTGATAAAATTTTCCACAACTAAACAAGGAGCATTTTTGTCTAATGCTAGATCCCTTCTTTGAAACTTCCTTGTGACAAACGAAACACGCATGATCAATATCTTCTAAGCAATTATAACATTTGAAATCAATCTCATTTTGCGTTTCTTCGTTCTTATTTAGTTTAATTGCCTTAAATGGTATCCTCTTTTTGTCTTCCATAAGATTCATACTTCCATCATCATCTGATGCTGGCTTGCTAGGACTCTCTTGCGATAAAGCATCAACTAGTAACTTTCTATTCTTTGGCGATAACAAATCAATAGCGCTATCTTCGGAACTTGTATAATCTGTGGTGGAATCAGCGTAAAGTGGTCTTTTTTCAAATTTCTGCATAACATCCTTCATCGTTTCGTCAATTTGATCAAGCAATGGTAACTTTTCGAATTCCGGATCTTGTTTTAAAGTTAATTTAGGGGAAGTATCAGTTTTTTTACGGAATTTAATATGAACGATTTTCACGTTGCTATTTTTTATTAATTCTGGCTTCTTATATATTTCATCGGCTTTACTATCCGATGATAAATATCCGCTTACATTTTTCATATCTATCTTTTCAGGTTTCAATATTTGAACCAAATCACCATTTTCGGTGTGTAACTTATTTCCATTTTCTTTAACACCTTCACTAACTGCGATATCATTAATAGTTATTTCGATGTTATCACCCGGTATTTTCTTATCTTTAACATTAGTTTTCAACAATGATGAAATGTCAATCTCCTCTAGATCTTTAGACACCGAATTTCGTTGGGATTTTACTTTTCTACGTTTGCTAACATCATTTTGAGGCAATACTATTTCACGTTCTTGACTTTGACTCCTTGTTATTCTACGAGAGCTTGGTGATAAATTGCAAATGTAATTTGTGAATTTTCTTTGACTGCTTTGAGAATCCTTTAGCTCTTCAGGCTCTTCTGTAACCTGATGAATTGTGCTGTCGGGTTTCTTTGGAATAACGTTCTCTAGTGGTATATCGTTGTCTTTTAAATTTAAATCGACTATTTTTCTGCGTCTGCCTCTACCTCTCGAGACTGGTCTTTTATCTTCCTTCTTTACTGACTCCTCAGTTACTATTGTTTCTGCCTCATTCATTTCTAGTTTCGTCTCAACTGTCATAATTTCCTCTTGGGCTTGGTTTGCGTCTAAAGAATCATTAAGTTGTAATTCACTCATACCCATCGATTTATCGTTGATAGAATCGCAAAGCTCGATATCGAAGCTTTCTTTTTTACCAGCACAAGATACATGGTAATAACCGTTACAACGTCCTTTACATTTGATGACTCCGTCGGGTTTTTCACAAACTTGGCACACTCTCTCCCTCGCAACACCTTTAAACAGGTTATTTCTTTTATAGAGCGCTATCTGTGACTCCAATGTTAGCGGATAGAAAGATTTCAAGCTAGACTCATCATCCGAAAAACGCGATGGGGTACTTTGTTTGCCCGAATAATTATCTAGAATTTCATCATCATCATCTTTGCTTTCCACTGTACTGTAAGATTTAGCAGAATTCCTCCTGTGAAATGAAGAACGGGTTCTTCTAATGTTACTGGTATCCAGCATATCGGCCAAATTTTCTAATATTTCCTTCTTAAGGTCTACTGTACTAATGGTTGTAAGTTCTTTTTGAAGATGTCTCTTCATCGGCCTGCCTCGTTTCTTTACAATCTTATTTGATAATTTTTCATGGGATTCTTTCAAAAATATTTGTCTTTGTTTTTTATTCAAGAACATCTGATTGAAGAAATCAAACCTGTCCTTCTTAGTTTTTTCTTTTAAACTATCGGCTTCTCTAACTCCGATCAACCATTGGCGATAAGACCTGGATTCCTTGATGGGAGTAATGTGTTCATTTTTATTCTAGAAACATAGATGAAAGAAAATAAAGTAATATAACATTCTAGAATATTTAAACAAAGAATTTCAAAAAGAGGAAAGTGTTATTCTTTCATACGGGTTGTCCCAAAACTTGAGAAAATTATTACAATGAATCAAACATGGCAAAGATTTCAATGGCCATCTTGTAGACGCTGGTTGCTGCGAGAATAAAATTTAGACCACCGTTCTAACGTATAAGTTGTTTAAGACCTAGATCGTTAAAAAAAGAGCTATCTTAAAAACAAACATAGGTAGGTATAAGGAATATCGATGAAAGTTGACATGAACACTATTCATCTAAATTGCTCAGGAAAGAAGTTATCTTCCGTCCACGTACTAAGCTTAAAGACAGGGTTTTTAATTTTTTTTTTTTTGCAAAGTCCTTGGAAATGGTCATATTTTAATAACAGAACTATTATTCTGCTTACCTCTTCTTGAACCTCATCTAGATTTGTATCATAAGGCAATAAATATCTAACAGAAATCCAAGACCGACGTCCATTATCACCAAAGAAACGAACATGGTACAGTACGGCGTTTCGCACTGCGAAATTAAAAAATATATCTAATTAGAAATAAAAAACACAAAATATAGAACCGATACTAACCAGTAATCTTCCTATATTCCTTAGAATGTGGTTCCGTTGTTATTAAACATGGCCAATAAGGATATCTACCAATTTTAGCCCACATTACATCTCCAACTGCTATTTGTTTGTCATCTGTAAAATGGCAAAAAGTGTACAGGGTGTTGCAACATAATTTTTGCTACTTTATACAATGTGATCATGCACCCTATTTATGCAAAAATAGGGTGTTCTGTTTAAAAAATATATCTGCGACGTCATAATGGACTGCACTCAAAGTTAAATTGATGATAAAGCATTAAAAGCTTAGGATTACCTTTTTTATCACTTGACGCTTCAGAGTCGATGTCATCCACTTCTCTCAAGGGCAAATCTTTGTCTTCTTCGACAACTGACGGACTAAGATCTTCATCTTTAATCTCTTCTTTAACTTCTCGGCTACCTTTCACAATACTTGGCTCCTTTTCTTCTAACCTGTTCATTTCCATACGCGAATTGATTTGATTCTTGAGTTTGTTGATATCTATTCCGCTTATAAAAGTTTTTCCATCATCTTTTCCCATAATTTCATGCTTTGTTGTTTTATCGATTAAGGAAACTTTAATATGCTCCTCGATATCACAAATATCTGCTATAGGTGGTTTTGATTCAATTTCTGGTGAGATATTCTTGCCTCTTTCATAAACTAAAGCGCAAATACCTTTCTTTGGTGCTACTGGTGACAAGAGCTTAAATTCTGGTTTAATGTAGGAATTGACGGAGGATTTTTCATCGTAGTTAACTTTTTCTTTTTTAATTATTATGGAAGATTCTGTAATCTTATTGTGTGTTAAAGAATTTTCTTTCTTATCGTTGGAATTGTCTACATGTGTATTTTTGTTAATAATTCTTTTAATGATCACGTGCTTCTCTTCATCTTCTACATTTTCTTTCTTACTACTCTTCAGCTTTGGTGTGGAGTTTAAAATTACATTCTCTTCCATATTGGATCTTAAAATCTTGAATTTGTTTTGGTTTCTATCACCAATTGATGAAATTTTGTTTGTCTTGTTTATATTCATTTTCATATTTTTACAGTAAATATCTTTTTCAGGTGTGAATCTACTTCGAATATTGAAAATAGGAATGCTAGTGATATCAGCATCATCATGGCGAATATAATCGTCTTCAGTTGAGCTTATTTTCCATAATGAGTCAATTAATTCTCTATCAATCAAATTAACAGTTTCTGGTTTTGTGGCATCTACGTCTATTTCAGATATCCGTAAAGGTTTCATGAATTTGTTGCTATTTACTGGTACGATTGGTTCGTCTGGGAGTCCAAAACTTTCTATCAGCGATGATTGTCTTTGAAAACTTTTTCTTTTATTTGTATATGTCTTTATAGCGCCTTTAGAGTTATTTTTAACTGATTTATCGATTTCCAAGTCGTTTGGTTTATTCGATATGATTTTAAATACTTCTGCGACATCTATAGAAGGCGTTTGGAAAATATCTTCACTTAAGATTGGTTTCAATTCTTCCGAAATCTTTTCACCCTTAATTTTAGATACCTTTTCCTTGGTAACAGAAAAGCTTTTGTTTACAGGTAACCTGGTCTCTTTCGCAGATTCTTTCAAAGATTTTTGTATATTTGCATTTCGTTTGATAGATACATTATCAATATCGGAATCACCTGTTACATGTACAATTTCTGGCTTATGCGGAGTCCGAGGTTTTGTTTTAGTTACAGTATCTTTCACAGCGAATTGAACACCATTGGTAATGTTTGTACTTACATTTCTCGCCTTACCAACGGGTTTGGTTGGTGATTTAGGTGGTTTTACGAAATCTTCATCTGTATTATCGTTTATAGCGTCGTCTATACTACAGAAATCTTGCGATATTTTTGGTTTCCTTGTACGACCATATCGACTAATCCCCAATGGGCTAATATCCTTATTATCCATTTTTACCTTCACCGCCGGGGTTTTATCTTTATCCCTCGTATTGGTACGCTCTATGTTGTCTTCAGAATCGTCCATGTCTTCACGCTAAAACCAATGTTTATGTTTGCTTAAAAGGTTATACACCGCCAGCGACGCGAAAGATATCAATTAAGGTTGCTTATTCGCTAATGTTAGGTATACGCTTAGTAATTATGTAGAGGAAGGAAAGGAAAGTTACTTTTGAACGTACGCTAACCAAACATTCAGGAAGAATTATTCAGGAACAGTGGCGGCTGTTACATGTATAAATAATGGAGGCAGCGGTTAATGTTAGCGTTATACACACCTATTCCTCTTATAAATAGAATGCCTCACATCATATGTATCAGAAACAAATTTGGTAGTTGCGATATTAAATTTATTAGCCCAACCATTACACAAAACCATATATTTTTTTTTTTTTTGACAACGGCGGACAATAGAGACACATCTGAACATAGATATGTAATAAATTCACAATTTCCCGCTTGATAATGTATATAAATGAAGTTAGTATGAGGTATATCCTCAAAAAAAGAAAAATTATTTTTTACTAAAAACGAAGGTAATGGGGAAATCGACGACGGATAGATGAATATAATCATACTAACGTATTACTCTTTTATTGATGAAATAAAGACTATTCACAATAAAGTAGAATATCAAAAATAAAATAATAGGGATTTGGTCACTGAATGTTAGGTAACCCAAATAACACTACTTGAGGTATGAGATATCCCCAAAAGAAAAATGTTTTTTTATTTAAAAAAAAAGTAGATGAATATAATCATGCAAATGTATTCCTCTTTAATCATTGAATAAAGAATATTCACAATAAAATAGAATTCCTAAAATAACAATTTTCCTTTCTGAATATCAAGCAACTCAAATAGCACCAATACTTTATTCTCTGCTTTTTATTTCATTATCCTATCATTAGTACCACGTAATTATGTATGGTTAAATTATTTATTTGAAATACGTAATCATATAAACGACCAGGAACACTTTGATGTGTTTGATCGATGTATAATAATAATAGCAAGGACTGTGACGTAGTATGGTAAACTCGAAGTAGAAAACTCATTGGATTTTGTAAATAAAGTAAACAATATCAAACTAGAAGATGGGGAAATTTTAGTATCGTTCGATGTTTGTTCAGTCTTCCCTAGTGTACCGATCCCTGAAGCCATAGAGTATTTAGTGGAGCTCTTAAAGCTCAACAATATTGAAGATACCAAAATAGCAGAATATAAGAGACTAACGTCACTCTGCATGAAGCAAAATTGTTTTCAAGTTTAGGGCAAGTACTATGAACAATTATAAGGTACAACGATGGGCAACACCCTGTCCCCCTTCATAGCCAACTTGTTCATGAGCAAATTTGAGACATGTATGAGAGCGGATGCCGCATATTTTCCTAGAAATTGGCATAGGTACGTCGATGATATTTTCGCGGTTTTTGATACTAAGAAAAGTAATATCCCGGATTTTCTCGCGACCCTCAACTCAAAATTTGAAACCATTAAATTCACAGTAGAAGAAGAAGTGAACAATCAACTTCCGTTCCTAGATAGTGTAGTGATAAAAAATAATAATAAACTGGAAATCGACATCTATAGAAAGGAAACCAACACGAATAGGTACACTGAGCGATTCTAACCACTGTGGACAACACAAAATGGCCGTGATTAGCTTCTTAATTAATAGATTGGTTAAATTCCCTCTAAATAGAAGTAGATTTAACAGAGAACTTAAATTCATAAAAAACGTAGCTATTTATAACGGTTACTCTTCTATAGAAGTCGATCGCATGCTTAAGAAAGTCCAACATAGGCTTTACGTAAGAAATTCCACGACCTTAACCCCGGTAGAAACTAATAGTAAGAAATTCGTGAAACTCCCCTTTCACGGCATATCCAAAGGCGTGAGTAAGGTTTTGAGGAGTCAAGATATGAACGTATGCTTCGGTTCGCGCAACACACTTAAAAATCTTCTCGGCAATCCTAAAGATAAACCGAAAATGGGAGAAAGGTCGGGTATTTATAAAATTGCATGTATTCACTGTAATAAAGCCTATATTGGTCAAACAAAAAGAGCGATAGAAACTAGATTCAAAGAACATATACGAAATTATCGCTACGGCAGATTGGACGCGTCGAGTGTAGCACAACATATAAATGAAACCGGGCATAGTATTAAATTAGAAGACTTAAAAATTGATAAAAAACGTAACGTCGCCGCGAGAATTAGATGCGTACGAGACGGTTTACATAAAAAATAATAAAAATATGATGAACAGAGCAAACGGACCGTTGTCGTACTCTGTCCTTTTTGACCTTTTGCAGTAGGCTGGCAGTTGTTTATATTTTGGGTCATAAAAGAGATCTTCCCGTCCATCTGGCCGTGTTTTTCGCATGTCGTAGTTTAAGAGTTTAAGTTTATGTCTTAGAGGGTAGAATTAGGCACTTGTAAAATACAATATTTATTCTCGGAAGAAGGGATAGTTCATGCATGTTATCTTTCGCACGTCGTAGCTTCAAGGCGTGCAGGAGGTAGAAATATGCACTTGTAAAGGATATCTGTTCTAAGAAGTAGGGATAGTACATGCATGTTTAGTTTTAGAAAAAGTTTTTTCTCACTTCCTTCGGTCACCGGTTCGTGTCCTCGAAACGGCCGTCCCGGACTTTTTATTATTATTATTATTTTTTTTTATTATATTATCATATAATAAATTAAACTTGTGTGGTGCGGAGGGTGCCGATACTTATGTGTTGTTTGATCGATGTACATAAATGAATCATTTTTGAATAAATGTTTCTCTTTAATAATTTATTAGGAGGATCATTTATCAAACGTAAAGGGCAATTTTGATTTTATTTGGGCCCCACTGCCGCCTACTAGAAAGTAATTCGAATAGACAATTTATCACGTTTACATGTGTACGCGGATCGAGTTGAAATATTACTAAAAATTTGCTCACGTTTTTCCATACCTACCTGCATACATTTTCATTTCTTATTCATGTAAGAATGTTATTAACCTTCGTTTGACCGCATAGTTAGCGTTAATATCAACCAATTCAATGCTAATGGTTTTAATTACAAGTTTTGGTTTAATTCTCAAGGTTACGATTATAGCGTCCCTTAACGGAGATTTCTTTGAATTAATGGTCGCATTAAGTTAAGCACTGCGTAAAGTAGAATGTACCTGAACGTTACATATGACGTCACACTTTGCAGCCCTTTCACGAAGCGGTCGCCATTTTTGGCAGCTACATTGCAGCGCTGCAGTAAAGCCTAAACTTTAGCGTAAACAAATTCTTAACTTAATATCCAAACAAATGGCATTTAAATTAGGGAATCAACTAATAAAATAAAACAAAATTTCACATCGCTAAATATACATGTGTATTTAACAACGAATACAGAAGGCTACAGCGTAATACAGTGATTATTGAGTTAAAACTATAGAGGAACCGTTAAATAACTAAAGGAATTCAAATTTGAGTTAAAACCGGGTTTATGTTAGTCGATGACCGTCCAGGCAACCATAGAAACACGATAAATAAAAGGACTCTCTTTGCAAAAGAAATTTACAGATGTTTAACGCGCCATCCTACCAATGGATGGATAATGTTGACCTGAAGAATCTTAGAGATAGAAATATTTTTATTACAGTTAGTACAATTGACCTCCCAAAATTATGTATTAATTAACTAATTAATTATCTCCCCGCCTTTTTCTCCCGCTTCCTTTCTCTTTTTCCAAAGAACTCCTCTTTATCATTCCCACTTTAAGTTCTTGGAGGGACCAAAGAAATGAACCGTGTGTGTGGTTGACGATAATAGATGGCACATATTGCAATAAGTAATATTTGTACTGTATATATATATAATACTGTATGTCCTCATGGGCGTAGCCAGAATTTTGTCGATGAGGGTGCCGATTAGAGTTGACATCTTGGAAACTTTTGTATGACCGGCAATAAGAAACGAAAGTGAAGAAATTATTTCAGAAGTTTAGGAAAAGGGCAAGGCCCCTCCCTGCCCCCCTCTGGTTACGCCCATGTAAACTTGCTTGTAAATCTTTTACTGATTAAAATAACATTCTATTTAGCCGTTTATTACGCTTTGGAGTTTTAATTCCGTTTTCATTCAAACGATTGTTTAACCTGTAAGTATCTTGTATACTTTACCCAAACTATTTCAATGATAAAAACAATCGTACTCAACCCAAAACCAACGATTAAAAATGGCAAGCAAAATTCGAAATCGGAAATTTTAAGTTGTTTTTGATGAACAGGCATCGAAATTTTTTTATAAAACGGAGTATACATCGAAATATTACCTGTAGAGTCTCTATACCATTTCGAAAGTAAACCGCCCGCGACTATATGCCTGTTTACTTTGCTGATGGCGTCGGCCAATATCGAATCTTTCCTGACGATATGAGCTAGAGCATAGCGTTGTGGACACTCTCGAACCATATGCTGTTTTGTGCTGCCATACCTTTTAAAATTCATAACTTCTTGGTAAATATTAGTAGACGATCTGTCCAAATAAGCTGGATACTTCGATTGGTTCCTATTAAGTATAACAAGCTTTAATTTCTTCATGTATTGCTTATTGCTGAATGCGAAAGTGTCTTTTAAATTATCAGAAGAGGTTGAAATCACCAGTCCACTTTCAGCTAGTTCTTCCAAGGTGTTGATGTCGTTTATTTGACGCGGTAATGCTAAGAGTCTATATAGTGAACTTTGAAATGTTGTATTCAATACAACAAGAAATAATAGAGTGATCATAAAAAGCACTTTATTTGGGTATTTCCTCAGTGAAAACAGATGTGGAACGTTTAAAACTATTTGCAGACCATCCAAGATTATAGTTTGGATTCGATAATCAAATTTTCGTCTATTTTCTGGAGCTTTAGCAACCTGTGCTTTAGCAACTATGTACAAACTTAACCAAAGTAAAGAAACGAACACCCCCAACAGAATACATACAGGAGCAGTGAAGCACCCAGGTATGATAGCGATATTTTTATACTCGTTAGATTTCGGTACTATGACACAAAGTTTGTCTTGACTTATGACTTCTAAAAATCTTAATTCCGGTTGCCAATAATTTGTTACGAAGATTGAGGAGAATAGAAAATCGACTTCTTTCTTCAGTATTTTTCGTAAAATATCACTGGTCTTATTTACATCTCCTTTTTGATAGGTAAATAGGTAAGAAACAGAAAAGTTCAACTTTTCACCTAAGATAGGTACAAAAAAGCTGGTAGTATCCAAATCATTGAAGAAATTTTTAACTGAACGCATTTCTGCGCCATGAAAATTCGCCTTTTTCATCCAAGATACTATCCGTTGATGTTCTAATAAGTTAAAAGTCTCAACATTTTTCAAAAAATGGTCGTAAGCGAAGATAAGTGATTTTCCATTTAAATCCACTAAAATTATGAGAATATATTGAAACGAAAGCTTGTAAGCATGGTTGAAAATAGCCAAATATTCATTTGGATCGTTATTATAAGTGATAATCAAAGTTCTTTTCACAATTCCATCGATAGTTTCTCTAATAACAGCAAAATAATTCAAAATATTGGCTGTTGAGTTCGAGAAAATCAAAAATCCTTCCGTTGAGTTGATTTTCGACAGATGTCGCCATATATTCGTATTAATCCTAAGCGTGAATTCCCCATACTCGGCAAAATTGAGCACTTCAGAAGCACCATCATGGAAAATCGACAAGCACGTGTGTTTTTCGAAATACCATCTTACAAAGTTTGATAAATCTTCAATGTTTCGGTAATCTGCTTCGATAATTACAAAGCAATTACAACAACCGCCTAAAATGAGCGCTAATACTAACAAGTGCGCGCTCATTCTACTAGATGTTCTTCGTAAAACGTTGTTAGTTCAGCTGAAACTTCTTTGTTTGTATATTTACACTGGAATTAGTGGAAATTACACGAAATTGCAGTGTTTTGTGACGTGCGATGATTTTCAGGTAATTAGCGCCTTTTTTTTTTAAAGGTAGGGAATGAAATATTTATGAGCGACATAGTTCTTATTTTAAGCAATAATACGATGTATGTTGTTAATGATTGTATACACGTTTCTTTTTAACTGGTAGTAATTTATTTCCGTGGTATTTTTAGTTTATTGAGCTAATTGAGCAGAACACCTGTCCGCATTGTTAATGTTGAAACATGCGCAATAATCGGGGAGTTTTAGGGAATTAAATAGGTATTCTGTATCTTTTATTAATGGAAAGGATGTATATAAATGATTTAGTCTTTAGTTTACAGTTACTATCAAAAGTAGTATAGCTATCGGATTTAAGCGAAAGGAAATCCAAGAGGGCTGCAAAAAATCCTAAAACCAATTTAATTTGCTAATGGGAACACCTACATACAACTCGAGGCTAATTTAAGTTGGTAATTTGGTAATAAAGGACATATTCGCTTGCATTACGTTTATAATGGAACTGATAAAACTAGCCAATTAGTGCACGTTATGGAAAGGTGCAACGCTCACCGATTGGTCGGTTTTACTAGGGTCGCCGCTCTTATCGAGGATCGCAGCTTTAATTTTTTCCTGCCTGCAGAATATTGAATAGCACAAACCAAATTCGGAATTCAAAGCATATTTTTGTATTAAATTAAACTGTTGAATTATTATTACAGCGTGCCATAATTTTTATTTATTCAGCTGAATTATTATTGTATCATGGACACGACTTTTCATTTACGTCGTTCTCAGGCCGGCGCCGCACGGGTGTCTCATCGAGAAGAGCATCGATCGATATATGAAAGACTATGTGTTGATTTGTGGAAATAAAACTTTAACTTATCTTCTTGAATACAGCATATATTTGACTTTACTTCTCCCTTTGCAATGTTTAATGTATATATAACAATATAATTCGTTTATGCAACTTAACTTACAGATTAACATTTAAATAGCTCCTAACAATAGGTAACTTATTTTACAGATAAATATTTAAATAGCTTCTAACATTATAAATTAGACAAATATGAAAATTTGCCAGTACACTGGAACTAACATGTGTTATTGAATTAAAATGTTTGTAATAATCTGACACTTCCGGTTATACCGGAAATGGTTAACAACTTTGTTATTTTAAATGGAACAGCCTATGTATTACTACATTTTTGAATTTTTATTTCAATTTTAAGGCTTGTTTGATAGAAGAACTAGTCGCTATTTGTAACCATATTTTAAATATTTTTAATTTTTTTACAAATGGATGAGTGTTTGAGCTTTTATAGCTATGAAAGTGTTTAAATTGGAAAATTAAATTTTATAGAACTGTTGATCGTATACCTAAGTAAGGAAGTATTAGAATTCAAATAAATTTTTCGAACACATTATACAGCATGTCCGACAATTACGCTTAAACTTTCAAATTGAACCAGTGTCAAAATTTAATTATTTCTGCTTTATTAAATTACTGTTATAAAAATATAACAAAAATGTCATATTCATTATGCATCTAAAATTAATACTTCCTTACTTAAGATATTTACGAAGATGTATATTGTAGCATCGAAAAAGTGTTCGCCAATGTAAGAATGTAGTAAAAAACCGCTCTACGTTTGTACATCTAAGTTACTCATAACAATTATGAAACAATCCGGGAAATAAAAATGTTTCGATGTTAAGAAAACTAACGATAAAAACTAATTCTTTTCGAAAAAAAAATCTTCATGTCGATACGATTTTAAAGTTCAGCGCCGGTTGCGTTTGGCGCGGGCCTGGTGATGCTACAATATTAATTCAAGGACTACAAAAATATGTCTACGTACTTACTTTTCTTTTATATACACTGCTAAACAAGGTGATTTTGATTCACTTTTGTACCTATTATGTTTTCAAAATATTTTCAAACCACCTTTCTTTTGACAATTCAAAAAACGAATGATCAGAGCTCCTCTCGAAGATTTTTATATATAATCGCCTCTCAACGAGTCTGGACAGGTTGTATTCATCACTGCGCGCGGTGCGTTCATAGGTATATTATGCTTAGTATTATATCGTTTACGGAACGCTTTAATGTTGATATACTCGTTTAAATTTCGTAACCCTCCAATTTTTTTTCTCGCGAAATATGTATCCCAGCGAGAAAAAAAAATGGAGCCCTGGGGGTCCATATAGACAACTAATTAAATATTAATTATCAGGACAAAATTCAACAAATATTTATGTTTATAATTTTTTTATAATTTTCATCATATCATATTGATAAATTTTAACGGGAGTATTATTGTATTACTATTATCTCGCTGTTACAAGGCTTTATTGAGCAGAACCCTACGACTTCTTTATGCTAAATGCATTAGGCTTGTTCGCAGAGCAATCACAAATTAGTCAGACGTAATTTGATTGGCACAATTAAAATCCAACTGATATCGCCCTATTTGATTGGCTCTCTCTGCTCTGATTAGTTTGTTTTACTCAGCGAGCAAAGCTTTATCAGCGGTATACCGGAATGGGCGTAGTCAAAATGTGGTCAAGGGGGCAATTTGAGTTGACATTTTGGAGACTTTTGTATGACCGGAGGAGGGGGTTGCAAGAATCGAAAAGTGAAATGGCTCTTCCGCGTCCCCCTCTGGCTACGCCTATGTATACCAATATAATCTGTGATGGCGCAATGGCTGAAGCGTGTTTAAGTTCCCACTACAATTTTCTACAGTTCATTACGTTGATAGAAAAATTACTCAGGTCAAAAATTACGTATTACGTTCATTGTATTGTTGAGAGAGGGGAACACTATGAAGTGCTGGGGATTGACGCATGCGCTATGCAACCGTTGTATCTACAGAGAGTATGTGGGTGTAAGACCCATTTAATATCAGATACCATTAAAAATGACATCCTAAATAGAATGAAATACTTTACTGAGGGAGTTTCCATTTATTTACGTGCTAAGTTGTGCTGAAACATAGTACATAACACATATACCTTTACAATTCCTCTTTAAATGCATAAAATACTAAACGTTGCCGCATTCACATTCTCCCTGAAACAAATTTGCTTAATTTATACATATATATGAGCAGGTATCAGAAGACTTACAGGAAGTCGACAAGGACATGGACATGGACATGTCGGAATACACGGTGGCACTATCGGATATACAATATTATACACAGGTTGAGGGCAGCAAGGTACAACAATTGGTGGTATTGGGCAAGGAGGCGGTGGCGGTGTCGGGCAGACTGGAACGGGCACGCAGCATGGCATGGGACAAGTTGGCTGCGCAAAGCACGGAGGCGGCGGGGGTTGAGGACAAGCAGCCATTCTGTACTTACGTAAAATCCGTCTGCTATTTTGTTCTTTTGGAAAATACTTAAAATTTTGTAAGCACTGTCGAAACGTGTAAATTGTTTTATTGACGGTTGCGGTTTAAAATAAATAGGGCATTGTTGCTATAGCAAGCAGAAAGTAGTAATCAAAGCAATCAATGATTATCAAAATAATAGTTCACAGCTAACTTCCTTTTTTTACAATATCGCAATCGCCTAGGCAATACTTATTTACCAAAACGTCATATTTCTCATCGTGCAACTCTTTCGATCCATTTTTAAAATCTACAAGTTTTTCGCAAAATCATATAAAACACAAAGAGATCTGAAAAATGCCTTATCTAGAACCACCTTGTCCGCCGGGTACTGCACCATGCGACAAACCTAATTACCCGCCGCTAAATCCTCCAATTACCTTCTGTCCACCCTGGTGCTGTCCTGTACCAATTTGTCCACCGACTGCGCCACCAATCGCCGTAGCACCCTTAGTCGCCCCGATTGTGCCACAACCACCAGTGGATGTTGTAATTAAAGTAATACCGCCAGCAATGCCATTGAATCCTTGCCCATGCTGTCCGTGCCCTTGCCCACCGGTAATATTAGCGAATGTCTTAACTTTTAACTGATTTTTTTTATTCGTTTTAGAAATGTTGAGCTACTGTAGGAGGAGGAACGATGCTGTGCAGAAGAAATTCAGTTTTGTCGAAATAGTATAATGTATTTGGAGGTTGTGTGTTGTACTTTGGAATAAATATATGGTTTTTACTTTTTAAACTGTTTATTCTCAAGCGTTTTGCGATATTTTAAAGCCCCTAAAATTACAAAAATCCTCTAACCTTCTTGGAAATAGTAACGGTAAGCTATTGAGTGCTTACAGGCTTTGAGTGCTTATGAGCGTGACTTTGGCCATTTCTTTTGAGAATGCCAGCAGCGGTTAATACTGAGAGGAAACGACAACAAATCGCGATTTTAAGCGCAAACGCTCGCAGCACGTGAGCATTCAAAGTTCACTATTTGAGTAATAAAGACGAAAGTCAGGCGTCATTTTCGTTATTTCCCATAATGCTGATGTATTGCTTTGACGCCCTAGGTCACGCCCCAATTCTCGTCTCGGGTGATAATCGACTCACTCGAATATAAAATAACATGCTCGGCTAAAAAAAGCCTCCCGCGCATGTGACACAATATGTACTGGAACTACAAGAGTGACTATTTGAATTATAGGCGTTAGCAGAGAAATGCAGAGACGCTCTAAGAACGTAGGCGTAATAATAACGAGATGACCAAGGCAGGTGAAATTGTTTTCTTGCAGCGACTAGACAGACTCGTGTCTATTCGTCTCATAAGAAAGGGTTCGTGTTGCCTACTGGTTTTTCCGAGAGTCGACAAAACACGAGTCTGTCTAGCCGCTGCAAGAAAGTAATAATTTCTCCTGCCTTTGTCATCTCTAATAATAACTCATGACCGGCCGACGCTTATGTATTTTATATAGGAGCAAAGTGAGCAAAAGTAATCTGAGTGCTTGAAACAGGGACATTTTGACCAGAGTTACTCTGGGATTACGTAATCAATTGCCGGGAAAGCACCAAATAAATGTATTTAAATTTATTTTTCATGCACCTATTGCCCTGAGTAACAGACATATTAGGTCTATTATGTTATATAAAATAGCAAAAAAGAACAACTAGCAAAACCAAAACAAACCAAAAAGTCAAATCCAGTTCAAATACTTTTATTGCTACATGCAAATTTCTTTACACAGATATATAGTTTAATTCGTAGAAAAATTGCAAGTATTTCCAAAATATCAAAAGCCTTTCTTATCATCAATGTCTTGAAGCCCATTTCTTCTCGACGATTTTAACACCATTCCATTAACCTAATCAGCATTGATTAACACTAAGGAAAGAGAGATGACTTGTACCTAGTGTACAGAAATATTGCGATTATCAATGACTTACTTTAGGCGGACAGCAAGGGGCGCAGCACGGTGTGCAACATGGGACGTACACACAGCACGGAGGAGGACAACATGGTGCACAGCATGGGCCACAGCATGGTGCGCAACATGGAGTGCAACATGCCGCCACACACGGCACGGCACAGCACGGCGAACAACAAGGAGGGCAGCAAGACATCGTGTTATTATTGTTTGATAGTTACAGTTAACGGTTAATTTTGTTAAAAATTGCCGAAAGTTGAGAGAGTTGTAAAAGGAAACGTGCGTGTCGTTTCACTAACAAGAACTATTTGTTTTGTTTATTAATGCCATGTTTCAATTTTATTTCGGTTGCTATATAATGACGAACAAGTGAACGTCGTTATCTAAATTTATTGTTTAAACTTTATGAGGGGACCTTGTATGCACGCTGATTATTGTGAGGTGCCAACCTAATAATACTATTAATTGATTTTGTATCTCAACTTAACAAAAGTGAAAGAATTCTAAATTGTTTCTCTTAAATTCAATGAGAATGCTAATTTTCTTTTAGTTATGTTATCATTACATCGGCAAAAGGTATTCTTGTCTTTATTTAAGAGTGTGTGGTAGTAATAAATGGAAAATTTTCAAACGAAAAAGCCGAAGAATGAAGGTAAGCATAAGTGTAAAAGCAAATTTCTTTTGCTTGTTTTTTATATAATTCTCCCTAAATTTTATGATTATTACTACCTCAAATATACTACAATTAATCACATATGAAGCATACAATAATATTTATCATATTTTATAACCAAAATCTAAACAAAACTGAAATTAGCCTTACGTCCCTAATAAGTGTAGTGACATCAGCTACAAACCATCTATAAACAAAAACGTGTATCTTGTGAGGTTAAGTTAAGAACGTTCGTAGCTACAAACCATTAAAAGAAAATGTTACGAAGACAGGCAAGATTACGTCGTGAATATCTTTATCGTAAAACTGTTGAAGACAGGCAGAAAAGTATTCAAGATAAAAAGAACCGCGTTAAGAAAAGTTTAGAACAAAACATTGCTATACATGGCGATTTACAAAAGAAAGCTCTCCATTACCAAAATAAGCTAGAATGGGAGGATGAAGGTCCGCAACGTGCTGTACAAATAGGCGGTGAAAGCGGCGGAGCCTTTGCAAATTCCCAGGATGATGAGTACCGATATGCTGGAGTTGAAGATCCAAAAATTGTAGTAACAACTTCAAGAGATCCTAGTTCACGATTGAAACAGTTTGTTAAGGAAATTCGGTTGATATTTCCGAATGCACAAAGAATGAATAGAGGAAATTACGAAATGAAACAGTTAATACATGCATGCCGTGCTAACGATGTTACAGATTTTATTGTTGTGCACGAACATAGAGGTGTTCCGGATGGCCTTGTGATATGCCATTTACCTTACGGACCCACAGCGTACTTCACACTGTCGGATGTTGTAATGAGGCATGATATTCCCGATATTGGCACTATGTCCGAACAATATCCACACTTGATCTTTCACAATTTTAAAACAAATTTGGGTACTCGCGTTATGTCAATATTAAAATATTTATTTCCTGTACCTAAGGAGGATTCTAAACGTGTGATTACATTTGCAAATCATGATGATTACATTAGCTTCCGGCATAATACATATAGGAAAGTGGATAGAGAGGTATGTCCTGTAATAGATTCGTTAATTCAGGTTATCTATGTTTTTGCATTTTAGATAGAATTAAATGAAATAGGACCTCGCTTTCAACTTCGACTTTATGAAATTAAGCTCGGAACAGTAGATAATATCGACTCCGCGGACACAGAATGGGCTTTGAGACCGTACATGAATACTACTTATAAACGGAGATTTTTAAGTGATGACGATGGATGGCAACAAGAACAATAATTTTATATAATCTTTAATTAACATAAAATTAAATTGTTTCTTTTAAAAAAGTGCTTTTCATTTCATTTGAGATACCCGTTTGGTAAAAAATTTAAAAATATTTATTATTTACTTAATAGAATTTAACGTGTGTGGAATAACAATTCCAGATTTGGAAGTCACAGGAGTTTCGAGAAGCGGACGTGTAAGAAAAAAGTCCTCCAAATTGATGGATTTCGAATCACCTGACGAGATTGACAAACCTTACAAGAGACAAGTACCTCTGCAACGAAAGGGTGGAGAACCATTTGACTATCAATCTCCAAGGAATCAAAAACCAGATGATGTACGAAGAATAGTAGAATTCGTTCTTATAGTTTAGGTCTTTGAAAAGAAAATAGAAAAGGCCAATATGAAACAGTGTTCAGTATTTCTTGCTTCCAAATTAAAATTGAATTCAATAAGCAATCTACCATGAATATCATACAAACTATGTACCGACTGGTTGGAAAGAGGACAGTTTTAGCTGGCGATTGAGCTTTTTAAATTTCTGCGTTTGAATCTCTCGAATGAAAGGAGAGAATCATAGTTTGCTTTTCTTAATTTTTTTTGGATGAAACGGATTAACTGCAAAGCTATATAGATTTGTATGTATCCAAATTAGTAGTTTGTTTTCACGTGGAACATTAATTCAATGTTCGTATTGTCATTCTTAAATATAAAAAATGGTTCTTTCTCTAGAACCCTAAATGAAATATAATTAAAAATTGGTGTCTTCCACTTTCCTTTTGTATGGAAGAACAAAGCTATTTTAAGCGTAATATATTTTTTCAGTAAGAGCCGAATATGAGAATTTAAAAACAAAAGAAATAACTAAAAACCCCAATTACCACATTTGCTTGTCAATTTTATGAATTATTAATTTAAACATTTACGTAATTTATGGATTACTTCAAATCCATCTTTCCTTAGGGCTTCGCCAAATCGAATACAGATGGCATTAAGCAAGAATACGATTATGACGATGGTTACATGCAGGACAGCGGTTCGGAATACGAAGCCGACCGCTACGAGAATCGAACCGAGTCGAGCGACGATTCGGTCGACTCCGACAGCGACTACGAGAACGAAGAGACCGGATTTCGGCGATTAGACGCGAGCGCTGGCGACAGTTCGGGACAACAAAGTTTGTATATGACGGCAAAGGAAAAACATCTCATAATAAAAGATGGTAAAATTCTAGGTCGTTCTAAATCACAGCGTAAGGGTAAAGGTGAGTTGTATGTTTTACGTTGTCGCGTATTGATTAACGCTAATAATAATTTCATCGACATTTCGAGCTGCACTAACCTATTATTACCTATGTATAAGTAATCGCTGTCTTCTCTCCTATTTGTTTTCAATCTTAACATTCCCCCTTCCTGTGAGATATCATATTCAGGTAATAATTCCAAGGTTATTGTGTGTTGTTGTGATTTTTGTTGAAATCTGGTCATTTTAATTTGTCTTGCCTAGGTACAGTTAAGCACATGTAGAGTGGCTTACGCAAAATTATATTACATTAGAGTTCGAAATGATTACCGCTAACCGCCAATAATCGGGCAAGCTAATTGCGTTAAGTTGTACCATGTTATGATACGTACAGTGTGTTGCCTTCTTGCTTGGGATATTTTGTGATTAACTTGTTTTATTGTAGTAAGATATTAAAATACCAAATTAAAGCTATAAAGTATTTTAAATTCAACATTTGAAGAACATGAAAGAAATGACCGTGGCTAGCACTTTGATAATTTTTAAACTCATTTATACGGTACTTCTTTTCATGTAACAAAGCGCATAAGTAAAACAACGCACATGCGTCAAATAAGGCTGCAGAACTGATAGCAATCAGCCGTATGTGCTTCCCGTGATAGTTGGGAATATATACAGGGTATTTCGCGAAAATCGTTAGAAGTATTCACATAAAATGAGGTGTTGGCAAAACGAGCCTTTAAGGTCACAGATGCATAAATCTGTTGAATTTGAAATACAATATGAAACAATTCGACGTTTTATATTCTGTTGTTACTTGCGTTTTGGTGTGTATTTGTAGGATTGGCGTCTCAATTTAAGCGTCATATTAACGTGTCGTGTGGCATACTAATGAAACTATCGTACAAAAATGGTTTGGTTTTTTTTTTCGTTTCTTGCTAATCGTTTTAAATGTTGGAACATTCGGTTATAGTACTTCAAATACTTCTCTGTTTGAGTAAGTCATGATTTTGAATGAATATTATATGCACTTAATCAAGCGTCTAATAGTCGCAACTTATTCTAAACTCGAAAGTATTTGAAACTACATCAGAATAATTTTTTTTTGTTTCGGAGTTGCTTCAAAGTGTTTGGAATGTTTAATTAATTACATACAAACAGATCGCATTGAAATTTCATACCATGCATTTTGCACGGCTAATACATCACCAAAAGTAAAGAAAATGATGGTTAGAGAATCGAATCGATTATAGATCAAAATGATCCCAACAAGTCAAGGCACCTTAATAAGGGAAACAAACATGCAAACAAGAAAACTATACCAAAATCTACAGCAGGTCCGTTGACACCTTTCCAACTGGGCGTTCCGGTCGTTGGGAATACTACAGTGTCGCCACCTAGCCCGAAAGGCAAAGAAACCCCGTCCATTTACAAGGTTACAGGAATTAAACCTATCGACGTAGCCGCGCATCTCAAGCTTTTAGGCGAAAGCTTGACTATCATTGGAGAAAGGCTCAAAGAGCATGAGGTAGGCAATTTTGTCTGTCTGAAGTTGAACTTGAGTATTTGAGACAATTCATATTGTTTTACAGGGGCAAATTGCGGTTTCTGGGAGCTTATCAGTCTTGTTAGATTCTCTACTATGCGCATTAGGACCCTTGCTGTGTTTAACACAACAAATACCCGAGTTGCAGGAGAACTGTTGTACACCAGAACAATTATCGAAAACTTTAGATAATGTCGCGTTCATAATGCCTGGTCTGTGAATTTCTGCGAATTATAAATTTTGTTAATCATATTATAGCAATTATAAATAAATACTCTTGGTTATGTTGATCTTTTATTTACATAAGTATAGACATCATTACACTACAAAATTGACAAACAAGAGCACTTTGGTCTTCACATCACTAACACGGACACTTTTTCTTATCGTTCTGTAACAAAAGAGATAAACTAATAAAAAGACTGTACGCGTTTGTAGGATGTATTGAAAGTTGACGTGTAAAGGTACATAAATAATGAAAACTTAACTTGAAAAATATGTTTGTAGTATTATGGTAGGCATAAATTGTAATAAATTTCTTCTGCAACCTTGTTAACATTGCAGCGTTCTTTTTTTATGCTACAAGAAGTTAGTTCTGCAACAAAGAAAACCACATAGCGCTCTTTCGATATATCCTGGGATGTGTTACAGCGGCAATCGCAAACATGTACACTTAGAATTTGTTTATGTAATTGCTTCGTAAACGACATTCAGATCACAGTCAATCATTTTTCTCCACCCTTTCTCATGCAAATTCTTATTTCCAATTGGTTGATCGAATCCACTTGCGTGCGCGAAATCGAGGTGAATGTGTTTACTCAAAACATAATGTAATAAACTCTTATCTCAATTAATTTTTTTTTTCGCTGTAAAATCATATCGTTTTTCTAATAGTTTAAATAATTATGAAGTAAAGAAAGAAACTCGCCTATTTAACAAAACGTACACGGGACATCACAACGAACATTTATGGATATCTTCCGGAAGGTTTCATTCCGATTGGATGATTGAAACAGTGAGCTTTGCACGGATCGTCGTACAGGCAGGGCCCGCCTTCCGGCTTCCAGTGCTTGCAGCCGGGACGCGTACAAAGCTCCGGCGGCGGTAAGACGGTACTTACGTCGGGTTTGGGCGGCTTCGGCGGACATGGCATGATCGTCGCGCCCCAGGGCGCGATCGGGTTACAGCATTGCGGCGGGAATAGGCGCATCGAACACGGCTTGAAGCCGGTTGGGCAGCCCTTGTTCCCGTCGTCGTTGTTCTTCTTTTGTTGTAGGTAATCTTCGCAATGCGGTCGCTTGCCATCCACCGTTACGCCCTGCTGTCTTGCCGGCGCGTACATGCTGTTCCCGCCCTGCTGGTCTCTGTGAACGATCGCCTGTTCATGATAGTCGATGTTGTAGTTGTTGTAAAAGTTGTCGTAGCGGCTGTTGTACGCATCGCGTTCTTGCCGGATTGTTTGCTGCAACATACAATGTTTGCTATTTTAGGTAATTATTTGGGGAGGTACAGCAATGATACCACTTGGAGGTATAGATATTTTTGGAATAAAGAGAAATGAGAAATTTCAAGGACAGTCAGTACCAACATATTTAATCGAATTAGAAACAGTTATGTTAGTTGCATGGTTATTTTAATTATTTGCTATTGCACTATTCGAAATTGCTGGTAATGACGTATCTCATCTGCTATCGTAACCAGTTGAATTAATATCTCTTTTTTTATATTTATTAAAGATGATAACCAATAAAAAAGGCAATATTGACATAGTTTATTAGCAATAAGTACGAGACAATGTTGCACTCTTATGTTGAATAGAACTTAAATAGAAGGTAGATTTTCCGTCCACAAATTTACAACTTTACTTCAGAGTTGGTCAATCAATTTCCGTAATTCAATAAGTATCTACGAAAATGACATTGCTTTAGTTTGAAAAAGATTACGTTATTTTCTACCATAGCGCCTGGCGTTTAAATGTAAAATTTACGTCGGCCTACATATTAAAGATCCTATTTACCTGGGGGTCAGTACTAGATCGAGGGCAGGGCAACTGCAACGGTTTGACTGGACAAGGCGACGTAGGTAGTGGTATACACGGTGGGCAAGTAAAACAGACCTGCGCAAAGGGTACCTCGCATGCAGGGCTCACAGGCTGGCAGCAAGGTTCGCAACATTCCTTCTTGTCTCTGAAAAATATGCATGTAGCGACCTGATAGTATGCTTCAAATAAAAAATTACCCATCGTCGATCTGTTTCACTAGTTCTTTAAGTTGCGTCAGGAGACCGTCTTTATTGCATTTTCCGGGCATTTTGTACGAAAATTTCGTCGAACTGCAATTTAGCAAGATATATCCCTTTTGGCCGAAAAATAAATCGAAAAAATGTATGAATGGGATGAGTTACGCAAAATTTAGAAATAAAAATGTCATATAGCGTTTGTTTATGGTTTTGTTACGAGGGAAACTAGCGCACCCATAACTTGATTTACATGAACAATTTGTAGTTCATCCTTCTCGTGTCTCCCAAGTTCTAGCATTAATTTGGCTTTATCAGTGGCGGGTCAGTTTTGAGTTTTTACTACCTCCAGATTCGACTCTCCTTTACGTGGTTCTTGCTAGAATTTTGTTCTAGACTTATAATACTACAATAATACGTATAAAGATATAATTATTGACCGAGAAGTGTTGGGTTATACAAGCCTCCTCTGCGCAAAATGTCACGAGGCCTTTACCACAGTAAAACAATCCTTTATTTGAAAATTTCTTTTATTTATTTCACTATACATACTTTTTAATCACAGATAAACTTATTCCTATTAAATTACAGTTATTCAATGCATTTTTCTGGTTTAAATGAGAATTTATTCATCGAATATCCGTTGTTCTCGTTAAAATAAAATAATATACTTCATGGAAAGACATTACCTTCACGAAAAATGCGAACATACTTATTATCATAAGGGAGTATTGCGTAACGTAGTACCTTAAAGTTACTAAAACAATTTGCAGCGTTACGTAAACACCGAATTGCTAAATTTGAAACCGATTCGAATGTCATGGATAGATTAGTTAGTAGGAAGGAGTAAGATCATCAAGGGGTGGTTATTTCTGTAACATTTCGAAATAATACTGGATGCTTGTGCAGACATTTTTAATACCTGCTAACTTAAAAAAATACTGATGCTATTAAAAGAGAATTCAAACAATTTTTTCTTTGTACTGCAAAAGGATTATTTGTGTGGCAAACGGTTACAGGTAATTGGCGATATTGTTCAATTATATATGTAATTGCTTTCATCAGAGTACTTGCAAAGTTTCCTATTATACAGGTCGCAAAAATTATTTAATACTGAAAGTGGATTAGATAAAATTTTATAACATTGCAAATAACTCCGATTTGTAACGAATTTCCGATCAAAAATATCCACCCTTTAGTAATCATTGAAAGTATTAGGTACAGTTCTTTTTTGACTTAACCCTATTCCACTAGATTAATATTTGAAAGAAAGCAGTCTTATTTGAATAACGTAGATGAAATAAATAAGTGATTATGTGTGAATAAAAGCTAGCCTATTCGATAAAAAAAAAAGTTTGTTAAGTATGTAATACTCAACGCGAATTTAAAAAGATATTGCAACCTCACAACTTAAATCTTAAGGATCTCTCGTTCTCCTTCAATAATAATTATTAAAATATATTCTAATTAAATTAACTATTAAATCACTTCATTTTCATTTCTCAAATATCTTTGTAAATTAAAGATTTAATTATTTGCAAACGTTTAATGTGCTTAACAAAGTGTACGATGGCTTAGAAGAGTCTTCTCTAAACTAGTATGAAAGGATTATTTTCAAAGGACTTTCAAATAAGCGTTAACGTGAAATGTTAAACACATTATCAGGAGTACCAAGAAGAACAATAATTGAATGTAATACTGAATGCAGCTCATACCAAGTGTATAAATAGCAAAGGAACATGTTACAGTAACACCGAACGAATACATTGGTAGTAGTTCTCCGTTTTCTTTTTACAATTGTTTTATCATCTAATCGTTAATTAGTTTCAGTATTACATTTAGTTGAAATATTAAAAATAATACATCTACAGCTCGTACAAAATGATACTTGGACAAAATACAAGACGATACAAGACATAGGCAGTTTATGTAAAACTGTACGTATTTTGCTTTCGAGTAACATCCACGGAATAGTACGGTCTTATTCGCTATCGCTAACCGTTGAGTAACCGTTTTGGAATAGAGGCTGCCACGCACGACCTGGAAAGAGAAAGTTGTTTAATTGTGTATTATTCAAGAACAATGTGAGCGGATAGTGTTACTATTCCTCCGCTGCAGACATTGATTTTTAATTTAATTTCACTCCATAAATAATGCGGTGTTTTGGAAACAATTATTATGTTCACATATAGCATGTCTAAGCTTGCGCTGCCCATTCCATCGTATGCTTATAAACTTCCTTACTTTCTAAAGTCACTTCGAAGTTCTCGTGGTAATCCCTGAGAGTTTTCTTACTCATATGTCGACAGTTGAAGTCCATGACGAGCACTTTTTTGTGATTGTTCGGCGGTATGTAGATTTGAAGCATCTGCGTGGTAGCTGTCAGCGGTTGCAGTTTGTGCTTGTCGGGCGGCTCGATCAACTCGAAAGCGTCCGTGGCGATGTTCCACGTAAAAATACAGCTGGCGATGTAGACGTCTGGCTTTGAATACGATTCGTTTAATTGTAGGGCACCTATTTTTATCACAGCTTGGCAAACAATATGTCCATCGATTGGGCAAATCTAAAAGATAAACAACGTTACAATAGATAGAATAACAAAAATGGCGAAAAGGAACTATGTGGCAGAAGTAACAGTGTAATAGAAGCCCAAAATACAAAAATAAGGCGCCGATAAGTAAAATTACATCGGAATGATCGTCCTTAAGGAAATCTCAATAGGATCGTGACAACTTACGTGAAGTAGCTTAATATCATAATCTTCGCAGTGAAGGAATTCTAAGTGTAGTTCGGAGCATAGCTTCTGCGCTCTCCTCTGGACGAATTGTTCACAGTCAAAAGTCCTCTGCGTGATGATTAATTGCGTTTCAGTTACTTGATCCGTTTTAAACTCAGGTACGATGTCTAACTGCTGATCAGTCAGCGTTTGAACGATGAGCGGTATTTCGATCGGAATATTATATTCATCTGCGGCAGTAAAACAATTACACAAAAAGTGAATCAATGAGCGGTCGAACAACACAGACAGAGCATTTGGCATTTTCAATAAGTCCAACAACTCTAACTACCTGAAAATACGGAAGTAGAAGGTAACATTTACCTCTACTTTGTCCGGACACCAGCGAACTATCTTCGAAGTCTATGCTGGAGTACCGCCGCACTACCTTCTTGATCCACTTGGACGATTCGTCGCGCTTAGAATCTACAATCAATAGGCCTACATTGTGCTGATGTCTGATGAGATCGTTGTTCGTGTTGTGCGAGGTAGATGAGTTGTTCGCCGGCCTAAGTATGAGTTTGGACTCATAATCGGAGCAATCACTGTCCAAACTGGGCGAGTACACGTTGAATTTCCGCGCGGATTCGCGCGGTGATATCGGCGACTTGGAATGATGCGGCGAATTACGTACCGAAGGCGAATATAAATTACGAGCGCCACCTGGACTAAATTGTCCGGCGTTACGCGAGTTGGGCGATTGCATCGGCGAGCGGATGCTGGGTGAACGCGGGCTTAAGAATAAGCTACTGTTAAAGTCGGGCGAACGCATGCAACGATTTTCCGAACGATATAAGTACCTGCGTTCCTTCCTTAACGAATTAAAAGGAACTATATTTTCACTATTATCTTCGGAAAACTCGTACTTTTTATCGGCTAAACGCTTTTTACGGAACGAACTCAGTTTTTCGTATTTCTCGTTCTCCTCGATAAATTCGTACGCTTTTTCCGCGATCTTCTTATCGATCTTAGATTTTTCGACCGACTTTTGTATACCGGAACTTTGCGGCATCGAAAATATGCAATCTTTAGTGCCCTGAAGGCGTTTCAATCGCGGATCCACGATGTTTTGCACGAGAGTGTTGTGATAACTCTTACCGGTCACATTAAGCGGCTCGCAACTGATGTTCAGCTCGTGAAATGGTTTATTACAATCGTTACCTTCTAGATCATACTCGCTAAAGTCCTCTAGAATCGCTTCTACTACACTATTCGTGCTGAAATGGTCACTTGCCGTTTCCGACACTTCACTGAAGTTATCCGCGAAACTGCAACTGATGTGGTTGGAAGCTTTCATTTCGTCCTCTTTTACGAAGGTGGCGATAATCGGCGGCGACGGCTCGGAACTTGATACGTTTAAGATGTGAATGTAATGGCCAGTATTGATGACTAAATGATCAGGATAAGCTAATGAAACGTGTGGATCGAAAGTCGGCGATGGTTGTGCGAGAGAGAACATATAATGCAGTATAAAGCCATGTTTTGTGCACCAACCTTGACGTAATTTACCTGAGCAAAGAACAATCGTAATAATTAAAAAAATATTTATTTTATCAATATTCCGAACTTACTGTTATAGATTGATGTGGCTTTGCAATATTTACAGTTATTAGACATTGGTAATGTTAGTATTGTTAAAAATGCCATTATTGGATTCGTCGACCTGTAAAAAGTAGTAGTATCATGAGTTTTTTGTGATTATAAATCGTTTTCAATTAAAGAGAGTGTACAATGGTCAAACTTGTGAAAAATCATCAATTAGCAGCAAGATCATAGTTATTATCTTTAGTTTATCTAGGGTTGTTTATCAAAGGATTATATCAGATCAGAATCACGCTTCTTTAATAACATCACAAATACAAATTAGCAATAAGGATAGTGTGTAAAATAAAAACGTAGGCTTCCACGGCCAGAGTCAGTTGAAACTAAATGTGTTCCGGGTTTGAACCGTGTCATGTCGTTGGTTAAAATAAAACTCGACGTTTCGCCTCTGGCATGGTTCACACGATGAGTTACCGTGATCAACTGCTTCCCGCTCAGTTAGTTTCGCCTCTGGCATGGTTCACACGTTGAGTTACCGTGCTAACTGTTGCCGCCACTCTCCTGAAGAACCCCCTTCGATTGTGGGCGAAACGTCGAGTTTTATTTTAACCAACGACATGGACACGGTTCAAACCCGGAACACGTTTAGTTTCAAGGATAGTGTGCTTAAAAGACTGTCGCATTTTTTAAAGTAATCATAACGCTCTTTATCGCAAGTTTGTGCACACCTACTAAAAATCATCAATTACAAAAACACAAACATGGCTTCGGTAAAGAAATTTCTTTGCTTTTGGACGTAAAAACACGTTAGCATAGTTCATTGATAATGTTTGAGTAATATCGGAATACTGAATTAATTAATTGAATACTTTCACATCGGTTTGAAATAATTACGGAAAAGAAGCGTTAAAATTAAACCGTTGCTTTTTTAATGTATTCTCCATGAGAATGCATTAAATGCAAAATGCAAAAAATGCACAAGAAGATAATCTTTTTTATTCAAGTTCCTATAAAAGGAGAGTATTAAAATAAATTCCGTAAGAAATTTTAGTGTATAATTGAAAAGGTAAATATATTACCCAAATCCATAACATATCAGTTTGTATGGATCGGTGGGAAACTGCATAAATATTATCTTGTCTAGTTCCTCTGGTCCTTTCAGGAATTTAAAAATACGATAACTTGATATATATTTCAGCTCTTCACCAGGTACAAATCTCCAAATGTATAGTTCATATCCTATCGTAGGGAACAAGTTTACGGTGTCTTCTATCACTTTCTCCTTATAGCTAATAAAAAACTGCCCACACAGAGTAAAACCCATAAAAATATGGCTCCTTAAAACGACACGTAAATCGATTAAAAAATATTTAAAGTCGAGGTATGTCTCTATACTTACATTAAATCTGTTGAAGTTATTAGTTGATCTAATTTAAACTTACATTGACAATGTATGTAATCGAAAATAGGTTCAGTCTTAGCTCTAGAATTTTTAGTAACCCTGCCATACAACTGTAAATGAGAATCAAGGGATTAATCGAATTTAAAAGTTTGTATATACGAAACATGGAGTACACACTAACATACAATTTTGAGGTTAGACCGATACGATACCTGTCTATTAATTAATTTATGAATCACATTAAAGTTGTTCGTGCAATCCGACGAAGAATTGGTTTCTTTCGCGGATTCTTGCGATTTGAAACTATCACAATATTTAAGGATATAGCCTTGGGAAAAATTTGAATCGGAGCTGTCATCTTCGTACACACTTGACGCCATGTTGTTTGTTTCTTCCCATCTGTTTCCATCAAGTTTCAAATTTAAATTTCTGAACGGGCACATTCTTAAATTGCATGATTATTAAATTTACGTTTCGTTCGAGGAAAAAAATTATAAAGCCGGAATTACATATTTATTAAAAGCTATAATTTACATTCTTAATATGAATAAATAAGAAAATGGACTTGTGTGTAGTTAGGAAATACATATACAGGTGGTATGCGAAACAATGTTCAGGTGTTCCCTACATGCGTTTTAATAATAATAAAAAAAATTAGTTAGAGCGTTGAAATGTTTACTCATTTAAATATTTTTCAGCATAGATTCTACGAATTTAAATAATGTCGAAAAATTAAGCCGTCTAGATAATGTTATCTGCGTTGTATGCATTTGGATTCGCGTGTGTTTAACGGGAATTTGGATTTGATTTTTTAATTGTAGTAATTGTAGTAATTGTAGTTAATGCCTGGCATGCTATTGTTTCAGAGTTGCACAACATAGGTACGAGAACAACGCTCCGATTTCTTCGTCAGATACAATGTAAACAATATGCAAAAGAAATACACGAGGGAATCGAAGCCTTGTACTTGATTTTCTATTCCATCGACCGCCGCTGGTCATTATTAAAGGTTTGTTCCAACAGCTCGGCAACCAGCATTGTTTAAGCGCATGCTTTAAGAAAGTACTCGTTTTTCCAGTTTTTACTTAGAACCAGGAACTAATTTCCCCCGTTCTTCAATCTGTTAGGACGGTCTTGGAATTGATTCGAAACTATACGGTTGTTCGAATGCCAATTTCCTTTGCGCGTACTCCGGTACCGGACTACGGTTCTGAAGTCTCTTGGAACAAATCTCATGTTAAAAGTTATAACAATAAAAAATAAATTTAACAAGATACAGGTGATATTTTCCAAAGTTGTGAGCCGGAAACAGCCTAATTAAAGGAGGACTGTTAAATGAATACGATACAAGCATTATGTTTCAATTGCGAATAGCGGGTAACGAATTGTTGTGAAGTTAGAATTAGAAGTACAAGCAAATGACAAGTGACATATTTAATTTTTTTCGCCGGTGTTGCCAAAGAATTGATGGTAACGTGAAGTATTCAGTTTGAAATTTTGATTTATTTCATGTAGTTCGTTTTAACTTTTTTTTTGTCTGCTGTTAGATGAATTATTTTTTTCTATATTTCGCCACATATTAGAGAATAGTTATTTAATTTTATAGTAAGTGTTGCTTCTTTAGCGCATTTATTTAATTTTATATTGTTAATAAAAATAAACGTTATATTGCAATAAATTATTATTATTTTCTTTGGGAGTAGTCTTTCTCTAAGATGTAACTTTCCAATAAGTAGCAGGTAAGCAAGAAGAATAGATTTAGAAGCCATAATCTTTAAAATTCGGACTTCTTAAAGTTCTCAATAAAACGCCAGGCAAAGATGTTTCAATAATTTTGGTGTTAATACGAACAGCAATAGTATGCTTGAATTCATGGTTCAAGTATTAGCTTATTTTTAAAAAGTTCAATTCTTGTTTGCGGATAATTTTTTTTTATGAGAACGTAAAAGATTCTTACCGGAAGTTGAGATGTTACTGGATTCGGTAAAATTACAGTAAGGCTGGTTAAATAGTTACGCAGAGCGACGCCTGAGAAGTGCAAAAGCGACACCTCCCATAAATAAGCAAAGGCCTGATTATGAACGGCGAAAGTAATAGTTTTTTTACATGTTGCAGATCTAGTGAAAAATCTATCGGATATCGTACACCTAATGGATGTGTATACGTCCTATACAGTCCTTAATGGGCCATCCAGTATAACGATTATATAGAAGATAGCATCGCGCAACGCGTATTTACGACGGGTGGGCGCGAGGGTGTACGAGGAGGAAGTCGTCCGGTCGGAAGCGTTCGTAAAAGCTCGGTTTGGGAGGGGGCTGTGTGTGAGTGTGTAAAACGGTGCTGCTCCAAATTTAAATCAAGTCGTTTTAAACGTATTTCGCTTAATTATCAACTAATTAAAAGACCGATTGCGTCCTCACCGGTGCTTATCCGTGAAGTTAGACACGGCCGGCGGCGGCGGAACGAGCTGGGAGATCAGCTTCCGGCGTGCACCGAGCGCCCGGAGAGCTTTTTCCCCATTTTCTGAGCTTCTGCTTCCCCAAAAACGACGATGTCGAAGAGAAGAGGAGCGAACACCGTTCGATAATCAAATCCTTGCGACGGAACGGGACCGATCATGATGTAGGGGGGAAAAAGTGGCGTTTATTTTCGAAGCGGAACGAGCTTTTCCCTCCCGAATCGAAATTATCGAATGGAATAATCAAGATAACGTCTCTAAAAATGCTGGAAACGTTTGTGTTAGTGCACGGGCTCTAACGCAGACTATAATATTGATTAAGCCCTCAAAACACTCGCCGTGCGGATCCAAATCTAAAAGGCAGCAGCAGCTACGGATTCTAAACTATTTCGCCGTTGTAGTGACTGAAAATGCAACGCATTTTGTACACCAAGACGAGAAGAAAGTTCGCGATCCAGAAATTCAAATGTAGATGATAATGTTTACAACTAGGTAAGTACCGATTGCCATTCATAATATTTGTAGATAGTAAAGTGTAACATGTTGTATTTACGCATACATAAAGGTCTAATTTACTGAAAAATTTTACAAAAATTTCATATTTTCATCGATAAAATCGCTTGATATCTTAGAACAATCAATGTATTTTTTTTTCCGAAAACTAATTAATCCAAATAACTGTACAAACACGTATGTTTAAATATATATTTGATACGTTTTTATTGACCAATAGATTTATAACTAGGACATAGAAATCCAACATTCTTATATTTTTTCTTTTGCTTTCTATAAAATTTACAATTCAAAAGCATTTCCAACAAATCCCATCCTTCCTGTATGTACCTATTCTCTCTACTCGAAAAGGGCAGTGCCCTGTCTCAGCGCTAAAACTAGATATTAACTTTAACTCTCTAAGTTGGAAAAGGTTGTCGGCGACTTTTCCGGGGAAAATGTTACAAACTTTTCATGCCTTTTTCGACGTTGCCTTCGTCGCCCATTTTGACATGTCCTGCCTTCTTTCTAGTGGGTTTCTCTCGGTTACTTTCCCTTTTTTTTTAACTTTTTTACCCTATCCAACCCCATCCTTACACCTATCCCGCACTCCGCTTCCTGGATGCTATTACTTGATTTCGGCGAGAGATCGTGAGTTTTTTTTTTAATGGAATTGGTTTAAAATACTAAATTAAGTAAGTTACAGTTGATTAACAAAAAAAAAAAAGAAAAATAGAGAATCGCAATTAACAGTAAAATGATTTCGTCGAGTAACCTATTAAAGATCTGGAAGACGTTTTAGAAGATATATTATGCATTACAGTTGAAATAGGGTTTATGTAGCTTTGATATCTTTAGGGAGTTATCCTATCAATCAGTAATTGTTGTGAGAGAAGGAATAACATTTTCATCTAACATTGATTATGAATAAAACAAAATTTTAGAATTATTAAACTCTTGGCAGTTATTTTTCAAAAGAACATTTCACCAATTGTTCGCCAATGTGTTTTGTTTTGACATGTTTTTTGTTTAGTCTTACAAATATCTGGGATGTAACAGAAACAAATTCAATTAGAAACTAAAACTAATAACGTAAGTCACCTATGGTTTTGACAAGGTGAATAGCTTATATACATACCTCGTTGGGCCGTCACCACACATACATGTATAATAATGTAATATGTTTAGTTGAATAGTGATTATTTTCACTGATCCAATAAATATATCTTTCGAAACTATTTCTAACATTCTGAATGCATTTGCTTTTCTTACAGAAACCTAGAAATGAGGCTGTTATTTGTTCTAAGAAGAACTTTTACTACTCATATTATTTAAGTTGTATTTTATCCTTTCTTGTTTGTAAAAAAATTTTTTCTTTGCAGAAATTATAAATTTTTACAATTCTTAAATAGTTGACCAACAGGAGCTATGGAAAAAACAATCGTGTGCACCAAGAGCTACAGAAATCTTTTAAAATAATTTTAAATGAATCAGGTTTAAACAAGAAAAAGTTAAGACAACGAGCTGTCACAAGTAAAGCAACAATTCAACCTTCAATCCACCAACTATAACCTTCATTTATATGAGAATTGATAAACAGCAGGCACAGTTTATAATAAGATAGATATGAGACAAACCTCAGAAGAACAATCATTTAAAGTAAGAGTAGTATTACAATAATCTCAGTTGAAATTAGTACAAGGATCAGCCTAATGCGGCTAAAAGTTTACCTTTAAAAATTAATTATTTCGCTAATAATATAATAAACGACAAACTTGTGTATCCTTATTTGATGCTGAGAACCGCAATGAATATTTAAATATGATACACGAACTTCATACCAGTTTGTACCTTACTTCAATAATTTATGTTAGTAAATAAAATACACACAGTTCGTCATAACTGCATTAAAGACTCCCTTTTCGGGGATTACGCTTTGTGTATACTTTGTATAGAATTATATCACGGTTGGTTACATCCTGCTGTATTCAAAAGACTTTCTCCCTTTGCCGATATTTTTTCCATGGAACGGATAAAACGAAAACTTTTTTATTCGCGGTCTCTTCTGCTTCTTCTTCGAGTAACTGGAGATGGGTCGAAGAGATAACTAAATCCGTGCCTTCCTCGACTGTCACCGTCAAAGCCTGGGGAAAGATAAAATTTTGTTTCGTTCTGCGAATTCGGTTTGTATCGTTAAATTTGGTGGATGCGCCGGAAAATATGAATAATTTTCGTTAATTTCGTAAGAATTTTAGTTGTAAAATTGGAAAATAATATTTTTCTTTTCGCGACATCAATTGTTAACATCTTTTTGTATATTTAAGTGGAAATTTTTATAATTAAAAGTGCATAGCATAATTTATATTGTAAATAAAATGTTTTCTATAGTAGAAATGTCTTTCGGGTGATGTCGCGTAGTTAATTTAGAAATCTTCTGAAGAAGCTCATAGCATGATCAGCGAAACGTCAATTCAAACATAAAAGTACGCGACAACACTCGCAAGACATTTCTACTATGGATTACGGTCGTGAAAGCCTACACTCAAAATGTTTTCTACTTGATGGTAGCAAGATGGATATTGTATTTATTGAGTTTGAATTAAAAACGTAGAGAAGTTCAATAACAATTAATATTAATAATAAACAACCTTCCGAACGAAGCGAGATCAAATCCCGGCCGAGACCGTTGATTTCTAATCACAGATCGGAGTGTCTTCGGACAAGAAACAACACTATGTTTGGCATGTTGAAAATCCATGGCGGAAGTTGGAACATCTCTGAATTCGGCAAAATTTTAGCGGGGTCGGTTGGGAATCAAGTGAATCGATGCCTAGAAATGCGAAGTGTATTCCGTAACCTGACCTTTCGTCCAACAATGTAACAACAATAATTTGGTGTGGTATTTAGGTAATCATTTTATGATTGACTAAACTTCGCTGCGTTAGTGTAATTCAAAAGTAAAACAATAATTTCAAGAGTAGAACTAATGCGATAGCAATTTGTACAGATGAGCCAAACTATTTTCATTGACCTGAAAAAGTGTGCTCACAAATAATCTCATAATTCTTAATTTTCCTATATTCCTTTCTAACTAAAGAACTTCATTTATAGATTTCGATACGCTGGATCCGTTAAAAGTTACCCAGATTTTCTATCTCTTGCGGTAAACGAGCTATGTTTTAAATTGTTGGGAAACTTTGATCTCTATTTTTAGCCTTTGTCGGGGTGTAATTCGAAAAATAAACGAGATAGGTAAAAGAGGGTGGCGGGAATCGACTGTTAGAATCCGATTTTACTCAGAAACATGTAACTATCGTGTTAATTGTATTCTAATGTTCCACTTTTCATCAGGGCGACAATGTATTTTCTATAAATTGTAAAATCCATGCAAAAACTATAATTTAGAAAAATTGTACATTTCTTGAAGACTGGAAATTTTTAAGCAATCAGGAAATAGCTACGTTAAACGTTTAATTAACTTATCCTTGTCCAATTTCAGTGACTCACTAGTTAGTACATAGTAATTTATTGATTTAGAGCTAGTTAAGTGGTCAGTAATTGTACTCAGCTACATCAACTGGGTTCCAGAAAAAAAAGAAATGGGCACGCTTCTACAACGTGATTATTTGGAATAATAATTGGTAACCACTTTCGATTTATTTATTATTTGATTTTTGATATTGCAGAAATCATTAACCGGGCAACTCGTATCCCTTTCTTCGTATGAACTATTTAACTTGCAAATATCATGCAGCATTAAAAGTTGTTGTTTTAATGTACTGATTTTATTCGAGTATTTAACCTTGATATTGTTATCCATAATTCGTCTTAATCGAAAAGAGTTATTCCAGCATTCAACAATATTACTCAATAATAATAATAATAATAATAATACACATTTATTTCAAATAGTAACATAATAGATGCTAACGAAACTCGTCACAAATACAAGAAATCAACAAAGAAAGTACACTACATATACATACCAATAAACATATAAGCCATTACATAGTTGCCTTAAAGTAATCATTAATGGAATAGCAATTGACATTTAAAAGATAACGCTTTATCTGTCTTTGGAAAGTTTTAAAATTATTAATTTGTTTGATGCTAATAGGCAATTTATTATACAACTTGCATCCCGTGAAGTTCAAATATCTCTGAAAAGTGGTCGTTTTGTGTTTGAGTGGTAGCAGATAATTCATATTTCTTGTGTTGTGTAAATGTGATGAGTTAGTGGTAAACTCATTGCGGTATTTATAAACAAAACATAGCACTTCATAAATATACGAATCATAGGTTAGGATACTGTATTCTTTAAAGGCGTCTCTACAGGAACTTCTCCAGCTGAGTCCTGCTAGCAATCTAATGGCTCTCTTTTGTAAAATGAAGACTCTAGAGGCATTAGTGCTCATTCCCCCAATGAATAACTGTTATAATAAATAATAATAAAAGGGAATAAAAGTTAGAAAAGCAGAAACTTTTTAAGATATCAAAACCACAACTCCTCCGCAAATTATATAATGCATAACAGGCTCGTGACAACTCGCTACATAGAGCGTCTACATGGTTTGCCCAACTAACACATTCATCGACCAATACGCCGAGTAATCTTGTCGACTGACCGAACTGGGTAAGCTGGTTATTTAAGGGAAAGCCGGATGTTATATCTCCTTCTGTTAAATAAAAGAATTTCTGTTTTATTCGAATTTAGTTTCAATTGATTTTTATACATCCAATCTTGAACAGCAATAAAAATGCTATTCACTTGTTGCAACAGCCCTTGGAGATTAGTTGAAGCAACAACGATGCTAATATCGTCTGCATACAGAGTTAAATTTAATTCCAGGCCTAATGAAATTGGTAAATCATTCATATAGATCACAAATAAAGTTGGTCTGAGGATAGATCCTTGTGGCACCCCTCTGGCAACACTACATCCATCCGAACGAACACCGTCACAAACGACTCTCTGCTGGCGATCAGCTAAATATGATTTAAACCTCCTTTGGCATATTCCGTTGGTACCATACCTTTCTAACTTATACAACAAAATGGAATGATTAATACAGTCGAAAGCTTTCGACAGATCGAGAAGTATCGCCACACAAGGCGTCCTCGAATCAAGCGACTCATGTAGACTCAAATAGAGCAGTATTAGTTGATCGATCAGGTATAAAGCCGTGTTGGTTTTTTGATAGTAGGTTAAACTTTTGTAAATAAGATATAATATTTCTGTTCATGATTGTTTCAATTATTTTTGAAAAAGTAGATATGATACTTATCGGTCGATAGTTATTTAAGTTATTATTATCTCCTTTCTTGAAAATCGGTTGTATATTCGCAGTTTTTAAACAATAGAAACGCAGTAACAGTTTCGACATCTCGATGAGAGTAAAATTCAGACCATTCTATGTTTATTAGTCAGTATTTATAATTATAAGTTGTAACGATTAAATCCTTGTGCACTATTAATACATGCAAACATACCATTGGCTGTAAAGAAGCTCAGCAAACATCAGCGGTTATCTGTATTTAAGGACAAGTCAATATTAAAGTCACCCAGATATATAATTTTTTTATTTAAACCTAAGTGATCAGTAAAACTAGATAAATTATTACGGAGCAACATACATAGTTGAATACCTGATTTGTGCTCTACCTCAGTATCTATTTTATGTGCTTTATTACACCCACCTTCGTTCGCACCGATCTTTTACACGGTTACACCAAACTACCTGACATTTACCTTTTACAAGTTAGCCAATTCGACCGGAAAATTTTCATTACACTCTACGTATGTACATATTATGCTTAATCGATCGCGATATTTGAAAATGATTGCTCTACTTACAGCCAGGCGTACACGTACGTCGCGATAAGGGCTTAGGTAAACTTTTATTTCGAGAGATTTTTCCTCCTCCGCCGACTGGCTAGATATAGGACCACAGATAACTACAACATAATGCCATCAACGTTTCGAAGAGTACTCTGTAATCAATACGAATTTATCCCACACACACACATCTCGCTAAAATAGAACGCACCGAACGGATAATGCCAAGTTCCCTTATAATTCCAGCAACTCGCCTGTGTGGACCTCGTATTTGACCCGTTTACTTGATGCGTGCTGCGGTTGGCGACGTGATGGAAGAAGACTCGTTTGGATGAGTAGCGTGAAAGGGGTGGCGGGGATCTAATTTAGTGTTAGTTTCATCTACGTGGATGATGTAATTTTGGAAATAGAGCGGTTTCTTCCGTGTAAAGATGACGAGGATGTATCTAGTAAAAATTTGACTTTTGAAATGTGCCAAAGTGTTACTCTGTTAAGGACGATAACTTCTCAGTGTTCCGATTCCTTGGTAAGCCTGTATTTAAATTTTATCCTCAATTAAACCATTATAAAAACTATGTATTATGAAGTACACTGGTCCTAGTGTAGTACTCTGAAGGATCGATGCTCCAATTCTTTTAATACATAAAAAATATTTAAGTTTTAATTATGGCCATATGTTTGCTCAAGATCTTTTTCATTATTAAAGTGGTTATCTTTAATTTACTAGAAAGTCGTTAATTTTATTCAGTTCTTCTTGCAGTCTTTCGCAGTAAATTTAAAAAATATATTCTATTCATTATTGATTCTTATGAGAGTGCAAAATGAAAAAGAAAACAAATTAAAATTGTTGTTCTTTTCTTCTAATTTAATCTATCGTACAAGGATTTTAAAATTTCTGTTTTATTTTAATATTTTGTTTTTTTTCCAGAACTATCAGTAATTTTATGCAGCAACGGATTTCAGTCCCTTTTAAGTCCAGGAAAATGATCACAACTCTGCTGCCTTTGTCAATTTCACCTTTCCAATTTGCTAAGACCAAATTTCTTAAGTAACAAATTTTCATATTATGCCTCATTAGAACAGTTGCAAGAATGCGAGACAATAATAACAATGACAATAATATATTTTAATCCTTTTGATCCTAGGTGGTGGGGGGACACGCCAATTTCGTTGTATCATAAAATGAAATAGCAAACAACACACTTTAACCATTAGTCAGAACACGATTTTTTGGGATACCTGCATGATACGAATCTCGTTTGCGTTATGACTGATGATAGTTAATCTGAGGATTATTATTTAATTTCCAACTGCAAGAAATTAAAATCTCCGCCCTATTAAATAAAGTATTTACGAAAGGAAGGGCAGTTGGTTTCTGTGCGTGTCTTTGGCTAAAATCATCTTTCAATTTCTCTATTCTATCATCTTGATTCATCTACAGTTAGTACTACTGCTTGTCGTTAGTAACATTTATTTTTTGGCATAAATTTTTGTGAATTTAATTCGTTAAACAAGAATCGATTCCATTTGCTTCAATACTGGTGACGAGTTCGTCTTCAATTAAAAAGGCAATCAATTTGAAATCACTTATGTATTTCCCAACAATTTTCCAAGAAATGCATCGTGTTTCGTATCTAGGGTATTGATTTCTTGAATGGTGTTAGTCATATTGTAGTTTCCGATGTATGTATGTATATGTATGTACATATGTACTACACGTCCATTGGAAAATCTGTACCAGGTCAATTGGCCTGTTTCTGCTGTAGATGTTACGAATTTAATTTTTTATTCTTCTTTCTTTTTATTAAACTTTCAAACATTTTTTCGATTAACAAATGCATAATATTAATAAAAAATAAAAATTAGACGCGCTAATAAAGAAAGTTATGACTGCAGGTTCATACATATGTTGTTAAAACTTAATTTTTAAATTAGATACATTCATCAATTAACGTACAGAAATTGAGGCAAAAGTTGCGACCATTTTCTTCGACACATTTTAGAAACGGATAGCTTTTGTCGGCGTTTCCTCATGTTGAAACCTCTACATGGCGGATGGACGTTTGGTTTCGGGTTCATAGAAGTAAATCGTCACCACTCACGATAACGAACGTTTGATGAGCTTCCAGTATTGAACTGGCTTAAAGTTCTTCGACAGCAATTGACGTAAGCCCTTTTGCTCTTTAGTTAAAAATTGTGGGTTCTCACTGTTTCAAAATCAAGTTATCGTGCAGAATTTGCTGGTCTTTCAAATGCCCAAGGAAATCATTCTCACGATACGTAACGTGCCAATCTTTCTTGATCAGTATATCGCCATATTGATGCGCGGCGTTGATGTTCTTTTGAGCGAGTGGTGTCTTAGGATCGTCGTTGAGATCGGTGTGTCCACGTTAGAATTGGCAGCTTCACCGTGAAATTGTCGATTGACGTGGTGCTTCACGGCAAACAGAAACCAACTCGACGAGACGTTGTTGAAATAATAATTTTAACAAAAAAAAAATGTTTTAGACGCAATTTTCCAAAATGGAATAATTTGGGTTACCGACTTGCGGCATCGTATTATTTTGGTAAATACAATTCTAAAACTGGCTGGTTGTGAAACATTTTCCCCCTTATAAGCCTACTGCCAACGTGTAAAAGGCCGATCTTTCTTGATCAGTTGGCGCCACATTGATGCGCAGCTTTGATGTTCTTTTGAGTGAGTGCTGTCTTAGCATCGTCGTTGAGATCGGCGTGTCCACGTTAGAATTGGCAGCTTCACCAAGAAATTGTCGATTGACGTGGTGCTTCATTACCGCAAGCAGAAACCAACTCCACGAGACGTTGTTGAAATAATAATTTTAACAAAAAAAAAATGTTTTATTTTCAATTTTCCAAAATGGAATAATTTGGGTTGCTGACTTGCGGCATCGCATTATTTTAGTAAATATAATTCTAAAACTGGCCTGTTATGAAACATTTTCCCCCTTATAATCCTACCGCCAACGTGTAAAAGGCCAATCTTTCTTGTTCAGTTGGCGCCATATTGATGCGCAGCTTTGATGTTCTTTTGAGTGAGTGGTGTCTTAGGATTGCCGTTGAGATCAGTGTGTTTACGTTAGAATTGGCAGCTTCGCCGAGAAATTGTCGATTGACATGGTGCTTCATTACCGCAAGCAGAAACCAACTCGACGAGACGTTGTTGAAATAATAATTTTAATAAAAAAATAAAAATGTTTTAGGCTCAATTTTCCAAAATGGAATAATTTGGGTTGCTGACTTGCGGCATCGCATTATTTTGGTAAATATAATTCTAAAACTGGCTGTTTATGTAACATTTTTCCCCTTATAAGCCTACTGCCAACGTGTAAAAGCAACCCCAAAAATATGGGTTAGTGAAATTGTCTAATCAATAACATATTTAATGCCGGTCGTAAATTATCTAACCCAGATACATATTTAATGCGTAAGGAGTGAATTAAGGATAAATGCAGGAATTCTTTAGCGTTCCTTGTTGTATTATAATTTCCCCCTTGCATTTTCTCTATCGATCAGGCCGGTAATAATCTATTGATATTTGTTCTGTTTTCTCGTTTGTGGCGGAGCGTTTTCTGAATGGAGTCGAGGAATTTTAAAATCGAATAATGTGGCGGAAGGAATAATTTTATATAATTAAAATTACTTATTAAGAACAAAAGTCTATAAAATCTCACGCCCTTTAAGCACTAAAAAGCCCTTGAAAGATTAACCAAAGTTATAAAAATGTGACTGTTGCAAATATATAAAGCCTTCGATTCGCCAGTTAAACAGAGTCTGTACAGGGAACGGGCGGAAAGGGATCTAACAGAAGCTTTGATGTAAGATAATTGGTTCTTTTTTCGTTACGAAAGGGGCACAAGATAACGCGAAATTAGAAATTTATTCAAAGTAAGTAGATGTACTTTGAACATTGCAATAAAGGGATCGAGAACTGTAGATGGGGTATTTTTAAAACCGAGATGGGAACTTTGAACATGCAAAGTATCCCTTTATATTTTGGAGAACGTACGTTTAGAAGTTCATGAAAAAGCAAAAAAAGTAAATGGTTCGTTGCTAATATGAAAAAATTTCTACCGTTTTCCAAGCGTAGAAGGAAGAAATTCGTTGTTGGAAAAACATGTTTACTCTTCGTGAAATCTACAGATCATCTAAGCTGTGATGTAAGAAAGAGGCAAAGGGAGATCTTACCTGTGAGACTTTACAATTTCAAGATCTTAGAACTTTTTCTACGAGTATCGATTTTTTTGTTAATTTATATCTGACGTTTCGAGAACATTTAAATAATGCTTTTTTTAAGGGAATTTAATTAATTTATTAGATCATTTCATCAATATTTTATTGAAGATTCTAGAAAAATTGATATCTACAGATTATAGTGTCATATTAATTTTTTGTTCTGGTAATTCTTTTAAGGGAACAACAACGTGAATGTTCAGATTTGGATGAAACTTGATTTTACACTTTTTTGAATAATTTGAAATTTGCACTGGACATCGACTTTTTCTAACATATTTGAAGGATACAATATAGCTCGAAAATGGCGCTAAGAGTGAAGGAAAAGAATCTTTATAATACAGGCAACATATAGACCGGTTGTACAAGTGTTAATCTGACCAATAATTCTATTTTCGTATTGTTTTAGGACGACAATCCAGCGCTGATCTGGTATGCAGTGGCGGAAACTGGCGCGTACTAAGATCACATCGGGACGATCGCGCACGCGCAATATGCTTTGCTGCGGTCGTAGGAAGGTAAGAGTTGATGATCCAAATTGAACCTTTAATTTATTTTTTTGTTAATGCTTACCACAGTAGAGTCTGGCTTATTTGACATAAGCGAATCAATAGTACGTCGGATAATAAGGAGGAATTAAGAAAAAGTGTATGTTATGATTTTACATATTAAACAAGTAAACATAATGTTTCACAACAAATTATATAGTAAAAGGTTCAGTACTGGGATGTTAAAAAAAAAATTTTTGACCCTAGTCTACTTTCCTGCCGATTACCGTTTCTTCGCTGCCGATTGCCATAGGTCCCTGTTGTTGCTCTCTCTTGTTGTATTTCATTGCGATTTTTAAGGTTCTTTACACGAGATTCTGAGAGGCTCATCGCTGAGATGCTTGATCATGAATTTCGTTGCTATCGCTATTGACAAATGCGACAATCTCTTCATCAGTTATTTCAAATTGATTGTCTTCCTTCATCCAACTTTCAACTTTTTGCAAATAAGTATCGTTACATCTAGGGACACGTTGGACTAAGGATAGAATACTTTCTTTCAGTTCAATTACCTAATATTCATCTTCATTTAACAGTCTTCCACGATTTGGTAGTTGTTAGTTATCAGCCCAGCCCGTTTCAATCCAACAAATAAAATCCTTTAAATTAACGTATTTTAATATTTCAATCATTTTTGGTCTTTCTTCAATTCCTTCTATCATTGTCGATGGTAACCTTCTGCGATAATTTCTTTTTAGCGCCTTGATCCATCCGTTGGCAAAGTAGATGGCAGAAATATAGCTGGAGCTTATCTGCATCAAGGTGCATCGGCATTATAGTTTTAGGGTGGATAGGCGGCAAAAGTAGTTACTTGTAAACAAATATTTTCTCCTCGAGAATAGGGTTAAAACAGATATGCTAGAACTAGAAGTTGCACGTAAGATTTTTAAGCGATAAGCGTGCTGTCATCGTTTACCTTCAATAAGAAAGGTCGAATGAATCTTCTTCAAAACTCTTGAAGAAATTTTTGATTTAGATTGTTGAAGACTTTCTCTAACAGTTAACTTTTCTATTAAACAAGAAGTAAGAAAAATTAAAAGGTGTGGTTACCCTGTTTTCTTTAATCACTTTTTT